>CATQFJ010000071.1:0-37722 GCA_956483585.1 Gymnocheta viridis
TTTGCCGCGGCAGTTCTCGAGTGCCACATGTCTTTTTTTATTGGCGTATCAGTAACGCTCCAAAAGAAAAGGCTATAGCCTTTTCTATTAATTAAAAAAAATTATGTTAGTTATTTTTTTTAATTTAATACATTTTATTGAAAACAAAATGCTATGTAATAGCTTTGCCGCGGCAGTTCTCGAGTGCCACATGTCTTTTTTTATTGGCGTATCAGTAACACTCCAAAAGAAAAGGCTATATATAGCCTTTTCTATTAATTAAAAAAAATTATGTTAGTTATTTTTTTTAATTTAATACATTTTATTGAAAACAAAATGCTATGTAATAGCTTTGCCGCGGCAGTTCTCGAGTGCCACATGTCTTTTTTTATTGGCGTATCAGTAACGCTCCAAAAGAAAAGGCTATAGCCTTTTCTATTAATTAAAAAAAATTATGTTAGTTATTTTTTTTAATTTAATACATTTTATTGAAAACAAAATGCTATGTAATAGCTTTGCCGCGGCAGTTCTCGAGTGCCACATGTCTTTTTTTATTGGCGTATCAGTAACACTCCAAAAGAAAAGGCTATATATAGCCTTTTCTATTAATTAAAAAAAATTATGTTAGTTATTTTTTTTAATTTAATACATTTTATTGAAAACAAAATGCTATGTAATAGCTTTGCCGCGGCAGTTCTCGAGTGCCACATGTCTTTTTTATTGGCGTATCAGTAACGCTCCAAAAGAAAAGGCTATAGCCTTTTCTATTAATTAAAAAAAATTATGTTAGTTATTTTTTTTAATTTTATTGAAAACAAAATGCTATGGAATAGCTTTGCCGCGGCAGTTCTCGAGTGCCACTTGTCTTTTTTTATTGGCGTATCAGTAACGCTCCAAAAGAAAAGGCTATAGCCTTTTCTATTAATTAAAAAAAATTATGTTAGTTATTTTTTTTAATTTAATACATTTTATTGAAAACAAAATGCTATGTAATAGCTTTGCCGCGGCAGTTCTCGAGTGCCACATGTCTTTTTTTATTGGCGTATCAGTAACGCTCCAAAAGAAAAGGCTATAGCCTTTTCTATTAATTAAAAAAAATTATGTTAGTTATTTTTTTTTTAATTTAATACATTTTATTGAAAACAAAATGCTATGTAATAGCTTTGCCGCGGCAGTTCTCGAGTGCCACATGTCTTTTTTTATTGGCGTATCAGTAACGCTCCAAAAGAAAAGGCTATAGCCTTTTCTATTAATTAAAAAAAATTATGTTAGTTATTTTTTTTTAATTTAATACATTTTATTGAAAACAAAATGCTATGTAATAGCTTTGCCGCGGCAGTTCTCGAGTGCCACATGTCTTTTTTTATTGGCGTATCAGTAACGCTCCAAAAGAAAAGGCTATAGCCTTTTCTATTAATTAAAAAAAATTATGTTAGTTATTTTTTTTAATTTAATACATTTTATTGAAAACAAAATGCTATGTAATAGCTTTGCCGCGGCAGTTCTCGAGTGCCACATGTCTTTTTTTATTGGCGTATCACTAACGCTCCAAAAGAAAAGGCTATAGCCTTTTCTATTTATTAAAAAAAATTATGTTAGTTATTTTTTTTTAATTTAATACATTTTATTGAAAACAAAATGCTATGTAATAGCTTTGCCGCGGCAGTTCTCGAGTGCCACATGTCTTTTTTTAATGGCGTATCAGTAACGCTCCAAAAGAGAAGGCTATAGCCTTTTCTATTAATTAAAAAAAATTATGTTAGTTATTTTTTTTAATTTAATACATTTTATTGAAAACAAAATGCTATGTAATAGCTTTGCCGCGGCAGTTCTCGAGTGCCACATGTCTTTTTTTATTGGCGTATCAGTAACACTCCAAAAGAAAAGGCTATATATAGCCTTTTCTATTAATTAAAAAAAATTATGTTAGTTATTTTTTTTAATTTAATACATTTTATTGAAAACAAAATGCTATGTAATAGCTTTGCCGCGGCAGTTCTCGAGTGCCACATGTCTTTTTTATTGGCGTATCAGTAACGCTCCAAAAGAAAAGGCTATAGCCTTTTCTATTAATTAAAAAAAATTATGTTAGTTATTTTTTTTAATTTTATTGAAAACAAAATGCTATGGAATAGCTTTGCCGCGGCAGTTCTCGAGTGCCACTTGTCTTTTTTTATTGGCGTATCAGTAACGCTCCAAAAGAAAAGGCTATAGCCTTTTCTATTAATTAAAAAAAATTATGTTAGTTATTTTTTTTAATTTAATACATTTTATTGAAAACAAAATGCTATGTAATAGCTTTGCCGCGGCAGTTCTCGAGTGCCACATGTCTTTTTTTATTGGCGTATCAGTAACGCTCCAAAAGAAAAGGCTATAGCCTTTTCTATTAATTAAAAAAAATTATGTTAGTTATTTTTTTTTTAATTTAATACATTTTATTGAAAACAAAATGCTATGTAATAGCTTTGCCGCGGCAGTTCTCGAGTGCCACATGTCTTTTTTTATTGGCGTATCAGTAACGCTCCAAAAGAAAAGGCTATAGCCTTTTCTATTAATTAAAAAAAATTATGTTAGTTATTTTTTTTTAATTTAATACATTTTATTGAAAACAAAATGCTATGTAATAGCTTTGCCGCGGCAGTTCTCGAGTGCCACATGTCTTTTTTTATTGGCGTATCAGTAACGCTCCAAAAGAAAAGGCTATAGCCTTTTCTATTAATTAAAAAAAATTATGTTAGTTATTTTTTTTAATTTAATACATTTTATTGAAAACAAAATGCTATGTAATAGCTTTGCCGCGGCAGTTCTCGAGTGCCACATGTCTTTTTTTATTGGCGTATCAGTAACGCTCCAAAAGAAAAGGCTATAGCCTTTTCTATTAATTAAAAAAAATTATGTTAGTTATTTTTTTTTAATTTAATACATTTTATTGAAAACAAAATGGTATGTAATAGCTTTGCCGCGGCAGTTCTCCAGTGCCACATGTCTTTTTTTATTGGCGTATCAGTAACGCTCCAAAAGAGAAGGCTATAGCCTTTTCTATTAATTAAAAAAAATTATGTTAGTTATTTTTTTTTAATTTAATACATTTTATTGAAAACAAAATGCTATGTAATAGCTTTGCCGCGGCAGTTCTCGAGTGCCACATGTCTTTTTTTATTGGCGTATCAGTAACGCTCCAAAAGAAAAGGCTATAGCCTTTTCTATTAATTAAAAAAAATTATGTTAGTTATTTTTTTTTAATTTAATACATTTTATTGAAAACAAAATGGTATGTAATAGCTTTGCCGCGGCAGTTCTCCAGTGCCACATGTCTTTTTTTATTGGCGTATCAGTAACGCTCCAAAAGAGAAGGCTATAGCCTTTTCTATTAATTAAAAAAAATTATGTTAGTTATTTTTTTTTAATTTAATACATTTTATTGAAAACAAAATGCTATGTAATAGCTTTGCCGCGACAGTTCTCGAGTGCCACATGTCTTTTTTAATTGGCGTATCAGTAACACTCCAAAAGAAAAGGCTATATATAGCCTTTTCTATTAATTAAAAAAAATTATGTTAGTTATTTTTTTTAATTTAATACATTTTATTGAAAACAAAATGCTATGTAATAGCTTTGCCGCGGCAGTTCTCGAGTGCCACATGTCTTTTTTATTGGCGTATCAGTAACGCTCCAAAAGAAAAGGCTATAGCCTTTTCTATTAATTAAAAAAAATTATGTTAGTTATTTTTTTTAATTTTATTGAAAACAAAATGCTATGGAATAGCTTTGCCGCGGCAGTTCTCGAGTGCCACTTGTCTTTTTTTATTGGCGTATCAGTAACGCTCCAAAAGAAAAGGCTATAGCCTTTTCTATTAATTAAAAAAAATTATGTTAGTTATTTTTTTTAATTTAATACATTTTATTGAAAACAAAATGCTATGTAATAGCTTTGCCGCGGCAGTTCTCGAGTGCCACATGTCTTTTTTTATTGGCGTATCAGTAACGCTCCAAAAGAAAAGGCTATAGCCTTTTCTATTAATTAAAAAAAATTATGTTAGTTATTTTTTTTTTAATTTAATACATTTTATTGAAAACAAAATGCTATGTAATAGCTTTGCCGCGGCAGTTCTCGAGTGCCACATGTCTTTTTTTATTGGCGTATCAGTAACGCTCCAAAAGAAAAGGCTATAGCCTTTTCTATTAATTAAAAAAAATTATGTTAGTTATTTTTTTTAATTTAATACATTTTATTGAAAACAAAATGCTATGTAATAGCTTTGCCGCGGCAGTTCTCGAGTGCCACATGTCTTTTTTTATTGGCGTATCAGTAACGCTCCAAAAGAAAAGGCTATAGCCTTTTCTATTAATTAAAAAAAATTATGTTAGTTATTTTTTTTAATTTAATACATTTTATTGAAAACAAAATGCTATGTAATAGCTTTGCCGCGGCAGTTCTCCAGTGCCACATGTCTTTTTTTATTGGCGTATCAGTAACGCTCCCAAAGAAAAGGCTATAATAGCCTTTTCTATTAATTAAAAAAAATTATGTTAGTTATTTTTTTTAATTTAATACATTTTATTGAAAACAAAATGCTATGTAATAGCTTTGCCGCGGCAGTTCTCGAGTGCCACATGTCTTTTTTTATTGGCGTATCACTAACGCTCCAAAAGAAAAGGCTATAGCCTTTTCTATTAATTAAAAAAAATTATGTTAGTTATTTTTTTTTAATTTAATACATTTTATTGAAAACAAAATGCTATGTAATAGCTTTGCCGCGGCAGTTCTCGAGTGCCACATGTCTTTTTTTAATGGCGTATCAGTAACGCTCCAAAAGAGAAGGCTATAGCCTTTTCTATTAATTAAAAAAAATTATGTTAGTTATTTTTTTTTAATTTAATACATTTTATTGAAAACAAAATGCTATGTAATAGCTTTGCCGCGGCAGTTCTCGAGTGCCACATGTCTTTTTTTATTGGCGTATCAGTAACACTCCAAAAGAAAAGGCTATATATAGCCTTTTCTATTAATTAAAAAAAATTATGTTAGTTAT
Source organism: Gymnocheta viridis (assembly GCA_956483585.1). Classification (NCBI taxonomy): domain Eukaryota; kingdom Metazoa; phylum Arthropoda; class Insecta; order Diptera; family Tachinidae; genus Gymnocheta; species Gymnocheta viridis. The sequence continues at coordinate 5,013 of CATQFJ010000071.1, forward strand.
TTTTTTTAATTTAATACATTTTATTGAAAACAAAATGCTATGTAATAGCTTTGCCGCGGCAGTTCTCGAGTGCCACATGTCTTTTTTATTGGCGTATCAGTAACGCTCCAAAAGAAAAGGCTATAGCCTTTTCTATTAATTAAAAAAAATTATGTTAGTTATTTTTTTTAATTTTATTGAAAACAAAATGCTATGGAATAGCTTTGCCGCGGCAGTTCTCGAGTGCCACTTGTCTTTTTTTTATTGGCGTATCAGTAACGCTCCAAAAGAAAAGGCTATAGCCTTTTCTATTAATTAAAAAAAATTATGTTAGTTATTTTTTTTAATTTAATACATTTTATTGAAAACAAAATGCTATGTAATAGCTTTGCCGCGGCAGTTCTCGAGTGCCACATGTCTTTTTTTATTGGCGTATCAGTAACGCTCCAAAAGAAAAGGCTATAGCCTTTTCTATTAATTAAAAAAAATTATGTTAGTTATTTTTTTTTTAATTTAATACATTTTATTGAAAACAAAATGCTATGTAATAGCTTTGCCGCGGCAGTTCTCGAGTGCCACATGTCTTTTTTTATTGGCGTATCAGTAACGCTCCAAAAGAAAAGGCTATAGCCTTTTCTATTAATTAAAAAAAATTATGTTAGTTATTTTTTTTTAATTTAATACATTTTATTGAAAACAAAATGCTATGTAATAGCTTTGCCGCGGCAGTTCTCGAGTGCCACATGTCTTTTTTTATTGGCGTATCAGTAACGCTCCAAAAGAAAAGGCTATAGCCTTTTCTATTAATTAAAAAAAATTATGTTAGTTATTTTTTTTAATTTAATACATTTTATTGAAAACAAAATGCTATGTAATAGCTTTGCCGCGGCAGTTCTCGAGTGCCACATGTCTTTTTTTATTGGCGTATCAGTAACGCTCCAAAAGAAAAGGCTATAGCCTTTTCTATTAATTAAAAAAAATTATGTTAGTTATTTTTTTTTAATTTAATACATTTTATTGAAAACAAAATGGTATGTAATAGCTTTGCCGCGGCAGTTCTCCAGCGCCACATGTCTTTTTTTATTGGCGTATCAGTAACGCTCCAAAAGAGAAGGCTATAGCCTTTTCTATTAATTAAAAAAAATTATGTTAGTTATTTTTTTTTAATTTAATACATTTTATTGAAAACAAAATGCTATGTAATAGCTTTGCCGCGGCAGTTCTCGAGTGCCACATGTCTTTTTTTATTGGCGTATCAGTAACGCTCCAAAAGAAAAGGCTATAGCCTTTTCTATTAATTAAAAAAAATTATGTTAGTTATTTTTTTTTAATTTAATACATTTTATTGAAAACAAAATGGTATGTAATAGCTTTGCCGCGGCAGTTCTCCAGTGCCACATGTCTTTTTTTATTGGCGTATCAGTAACGCTCCAAAAGAGAAGGCTATAGCCTTTTCTATTAATTAAAAAAAATTATGTTAGTTATTTTTTTTTAATTTAATACATTTTATTGAAAACAAAATGCTATGTAATAGCTTTGCCGCGACAGTTCTCGAGTGCCACATGTCTTTTTTTATTGGCGTATCAGTAACACTCCAAAAGAAAAGGCTATATATAGCCTTTTCTATTAATTAAAAAAAATTATGTTAGTTATTTTTTTTAATTTAATACATTTTATTGAAAACAAAATGCTATGTAATAGCTTTGCCGCGGCAGTTCTCGAGTGCCACATGTCTTTTTTATTGGCGTATCAGTAACGCTCCAAAAGAAAAGGCTATAGCCTTTTCTATTAATTAAAAAAAATTATGTTAGTTATTTTTTTTAATTTTATTGAAAACAAAATGCTATGGAATAGCTTTGCCGCGGCAGTTCTCGAGTGCCACTTGTCTTTTTTTATTGGCGTATCAGTAACGCTCCAAAAGAAAAGGCTATAGCCTTTTCTATTAATTAAAAAAAATTATGTTAGTTATTTTTTTTAATTTAATACATTTTATTGAAAACAAAATGCTATGTAATAGCTTTGCCGCGGCAGTTCTCGAGTGCCACATGTCTTTTTTTATTGGCGTATCAGTAACGCTCCAAAAGAAAAGGCTATAGCCTTTTCTATTAATTAAAAAAAATTATGTTAGTTATTTTTTTTTTAATTTAATACATTTTATTGAAAACAAAATGCTATGTAATAGCTTTGCCGCGGCAGTTCTCGAGTGCCACATGTCTTTTTTTATTGGCGTATCAGTAACGCTCCAAAAGAAAAGGCTATAGCCTTTTCTATTAATTAAAAAAAATTATGTTAGTTATTTTTTTTTAATTTAATACATTTTATTGAAAACAAAATGCTATGTAATAGCTTTGCCGCGGCAGTTCTCGAGTGCCACATGTCTTTTTTTATTGGCGTATCAGTAACGCTCCAAAAGAAAAGGCTATAGCCTTTTCTATTAATTAAAAAAAATTATGTTAGTTATTTTTTTTAATTTAATACATTTTATTGAAAACAAAATGCTATGTAATAGCTTTGCCGCGGCAGTTCTCGAGTGCCACATGTCTTTTTTTATTGGCGTATCAGTAACGCTCCAAAAGAAAAGGCTATAGCCTTTTCTATTAATTAAAAAAAATTATGTTAGTTATTTTTTTTTAATTTAATACATTTTATTGAAAACAAAATGGTATGTAATAGCTTTGCCGCGGCAGTTCTCCAGTGCCACATGTCTTTTTTTATTGGCGTATCAGTAACGCTCCCAAAGAAAAGGCTATAATAGCCTTTTCTATTAATTAAAAAAAATTATGTTAGTTATTTTTTTTAATTTAATACATTTTATTGAAAACAAAATGCTATGTAATAGCTTTGCCGCGGCAGTTCTCGAGTGCCACATGTCTTTTTTTATTGGCGTATCACTAACGCTCCAAAAGAAAAGGCTATAGCCTTTTCTATTTATTAAAAAAAATTATGTTAGTTATTTTTTTTTAATTTAATACATTTTATTGAAAACAAAATGCTATGTAATAGCTTTGCCGCGGCAGTTCTCGAGTGCCACATGTCTTTTTTTAATGGCGTATCAGTAACGCTCCAAAAGAGAAGGCTATAGCCTTTTCTATTAATTAAAAAAAATTATGTTAGTTATTTTTTTTTAATTTAATACATTTTATTGAAAACAAAATGCTATGTAATAGCTTTGCCGCGGCAGTTCTCGAGTGCCACATGTCTTTTTTTATTGGCGTATCAGTAACACTCCAAAAGAAAAGGCTATATATAGCCTTTTCTATTAATTAAAAAAAATTATGTTAGTTATTTTTTTTAATTTAATACATTTTATTGAAAACAAAATGCTATGTAATAGCTTTGCCGCGGCAGTTCTCGAGTGCCACATGTCTTTTTTATTGGCGTATCAGTAACGCTCCAAAAGAAAAGGCTATAGCCTTTTCTATTAATTAAAAAAAATTATGTTAGTTATTTTTTTTAATTTTATTGAAAACAAAATGCTATGGAATAGCTTTGCCGCGGCAGTTCTCGAGTGCCACTTGTCTTTTTTTATTGGCGTATCAGTAACGCTCCAAAAGAAAAGGCTATAGCCTTTTCTATTAATTAAAAAAAATTATGTTAGTTATTTTTTTTAATTTAATACATTTTATTGAAAACAAAATGCTATGTAATAGCTTTGCCGCGGCAGTTCTCGAGTGCCACATGTCTTTTTTTATTGGCGTATCAGTAACGCTCCAAAAGAAAAGGCTATAGCCTTTTCTATTAATTAAAAAAAATTATGTTAGTTATTTTTTTTTTAATTTAATACATTTTATTGAAAACAAAATGCTATGTAATAGCTTTGCCGCGGCAGTTCTCGAGTGCCACATGTCTTTTTTTATTGGCGTATCAGTAACGCTCCAAAAGAAAAGGCTATAGCCTTTTCTATTAATTAAAAAAAATTATGTTAGTTATTTTTTTTTAATTTAATACATTTTATTGAAAACAAAATGCTATGTAATAGCTTTGCCGCGGCAGTTCTCGAGTGCCACATGTCTTTTTTTATTGGCGTATCAGTAACGCTCCAAAAGAAAAGGCTATAGCCTTTTCTATTAATTAAAAAAAATTATGTTAGTTATTTTTTTTAATTTAATACATTTTATTGAAAACAAAATGCTATGTAATAGCTTTGCCGCGGCAGTTCTCGAGTGCCACATGTCTTTTTTTATTGGCGTATCAGTAACGCTCCAAAAGAAAAGGCTATAGCCTTTTCTATTAATTAAAAAAAATTATGTTAGTTATTTTTTTTTAATTTAATACATTTTATTGAAAACAAAATGGTATGTAATAGCTTTGCCGCGGCAGTTCTCCAGTGCCACATGTCTTTTTTTATTGGCGTATCAGTAACGCTCCAAAAGAAAAGGCTATAATAGCCTTTTCTATTAATTAAAAAAAATTATGTTAGTTATTTTTTTTAATTTAATACATTTTATTGAAAACAAAATGCTATGTAATAGCTTTGCCGCGGCAGTTCTCGAGTGCCACATGTCTTTTTTTATTGGCGTATCACTAACGCTCCAAAAGAAAAGGCTATAGCCTTTTCTATTTATTAAAAAAAATTATGTTAGTTATTTTTTTTTAATTTAATACATTTTATTGAAAACAAAATGCTATGTAATAGCTTTGCCGCGGCAGTTCTCGAGTGCCACATGTCTTTTTTTAATGGCGTATCAGTAACGCTCCAAAAGAGAAGGCTATAGCCTTTTCTATTAATTAAAAAAAATTATGTTAGTTATTTTTTTTTAATTTAATACATTTTATTGAAAACAAAATGCTATGTAATAGCTTTGCCGCGGCAGTTCTCGAGTGCCACATGTCTTTTTTTATTGGCGTATCAGTAACACTCCAAAAGAAAAGGCTATATATAGCCTTTTCTATTAATTAAAAAAAATTATGTTAGTTATTTTTTTTAATTTAATACATTTTATTGAAAACAAAATGCTATGTAATAGCTTTGCCGCGGCAGTTCTCGAGTGCCACATGTCTTTTTTTATTGGCGTATCAGTAACGCTCCAAAAGAAAAGGCTATAGCCTTTTCTATTAATTAAAAAAAATTATGTTAGTTATTTTTTTTTAATTTAATACATTTTATTGAAAACAAAATGCTATGTAATAGCTTTGCCGCGGCAGTTCTCGAGTGCCACATGTCTTTTTTTATTGGCGTATCAGTAACGCTCCAAAAGAAAAGGCTATAGCCTTTTCTATTAATTAAAAAAAATTATGTTAGTTATTTTTTTTAATTTAATACATTTTATTGAAAACAAAATGCTATGTAATAGCTTTGCCGCGGCAGTTCTCGAGTGCCACATGTCTTTTTTTATTGGCGTATCAGTAACGCTCCAAAAGAAAAGGCTATAGCCTTTTCTATTAATTAAAAAAAATTATGTTAGTTATTTTTTTTTAATTTAATACATTTTATTGAAAACAAAATGCTATGTAATAGCTTTGCCGCGGCAGTTCTCGAGTGCCACATGTCTTTTTTTATTGGCGTATCAGTAACGCTCCAAAAGAAAAGGCTATAGCCTTTTCTATTAATTAAAAAAAATTATGTTAGTTATTTTTTTTTAATTTAATACATTTTATTGAAAACAAAATGCTATGTAATAGCTTTGCCGCGGCAGTTCTCGAGTGCCACATGTCTTTTTTTATTGGCGTATCAGTAACACTCCAAAAGAAAAGGCTATATATAGCCTTTTCTATTAATTAAAAAAAATTATGTTAGTTATTTTTTTTAATTTAATACATTTTATTGAAAACAAAATGCTATGTAATAGCTTTGCCGCGGCAGTTCTCGAGTGCCACATGTCTTTTTTATTGGCGTATCAGTAACGCTCCAAAAGAAAAGGCTATAGCCTTTTCTATTAATTAAAAAAAATTATGTTAGTTATTTTTTTTAATTTTATTGAAAACAAAATGCTATGGAATAGCTTTGCCGCGGCAGTTCTCGAGTGCCACTTGTCTTTTTTTATTGGCGTATCAGTAACGCTCCAAAAGAAAAGGCTATAGCCTTTTCTATTAATTAAAAAAAATTATGTTACTTATTTTTTTTAATTTAATACATTTTATTGAAAACAAAATGCTATGTAATAGCTTTGCCGCGGCAGTTCTCGAGTGCCACATGTCTTTTTTTATTGGCGTATCAGTAACGCTCCAAAAGAAAAGGCTATAGCCTTTTCTATTAATTAAAAAAAATTATGTTAGTTATTTTTTTTTAATTTAATACATTTTATTGAAAACAAAATGCTATGTAATAGCTTTGCCGCGGCAGTTCTCGAGTGCCACATGTCTTTTTTTATTGGCGTATCAGTAACGCTCCAAAAGAAAAGGCTATAGCCTTTTCTATTAATTAAAAAAAATTATGTTAGTTATTTTTTTTTTAATTTAATACATTTTATTGAAAACAAAATGCTATGTAATAGCTTTGCCGCGGCAGTTCTCGAGTGCCACATGTCTTTTTTTATTGGCGTATCAGTAACGCTCCAAAAGAAAAGGCTATAGCCTTTTCTATTAATTAAAAAAAATTATGTTAGTTATTTTTTTTTTAATTTAATACATTTTATTGAAAACAAAATGCTATGTAATAGCTTTGCCGCGGCAGTTCTCGAGTGCCACATGTCTTTTTTTATTGGCGTATCAGTAACGCTCCAAAAGAAAAGGCTATAGCCTTTTCTATTAATTAAAAAAAATTATGTTAGTTATTTTTTTTTAATTTAATACATTTTATTGAAAACAAAATGCTATGTAATAGCTTTGCCGCGGCAGTTCTCGAGTGCCACATGTCTTTTTTTATTGGCGTATCAGTAACGCTCCAAAAGAAAAGGCTATAGCCTTTTCTATTAATTAAAAAAAATTATGTTAGTTATTTTTTTTTAATTTAATACATTTTATTGAAAACAAAATGCTATGTAATAGCTTTGCCGCGGCAGTTCTCGAGTGCCACATGTCTTTTTTTATTGGCGTATCAGTAACGCTCCAAAAGAAAAGGCTATAGCCTTTTCTATTAATTAAAAAAAATTATGTTAGTTATTTTTTTTTAATTTAATACATTTTATTGAAAACAAAATGGTATGTAATAGCTTTGCCGCGGCAGTTCTCCAGTGCCACATGTCTTTTTTTATTGGCGTATCAGTAACGCTCCAAAAGAAAAGGCTATAATAGCCTTTTCTATTAATTAAAAAAAATTATGTTAGTTATTTTTTTTAATTTAATACATTTTATTGAAAACAAAATGCTATGTAATAGCTTTGCCGCGGCAGTTCTCGAGTGCCACATGTCTTTTTTTATTGGCGTATCACTAACGCTCCAAAAGAAAAGGCTATAGCCTTTTCTATTAATTAAAAAAAATTATGTTAGTTATTTTTTTTTAATTTAATACATTTTATTGAAAACAAAATGCTATGTAATAGCTTTGCCGCGGCAGTTCTCGAGTGCCACATGTCTTTTTTTATTGGCGTATCAGTAACACTCCAAAAGAAAAGGCTATATATAGCCTTTTCTATTAATTAAAAAAAATTATGTTAGTTATTTTTTTTAATTTAATACATTTTATTGAAAACAAAATGCTATGTAATAGCTTTGCCGCGGCAGTTCTCGAGTGCCACATGTCTTTTTTATTGGCGTATCAGTAACGCTCCAAAAGAAAAGGCTATAGCCTTTTCTATTAATTAAAAAAAATTATGTTAGTTATTTTTTTTAATTTTATTGAAAACAAAATGCTATGGAATAGCTTTGCCGCGGCAGTTCTCGAGTGCCACTTGTCTTTTTTTATTGGCGTATCAGTAACGCTCCAAAAGAAAAGGCTATAGCCTTTTCTATTAATTAAAAAAAATTATGTTAGTTATTTTTTTTAATTTAATACATTTTATTGAAAACAAAATGCTATGTAATAGCTTTGCCGCGGCAGTTCTCGAGTGCCACATGTCTTTTTTTATTGGCGTATCACTAACGCTATTAATAGAAAAGGCTATATTTTTTTTTAATTTAATACATTTTATTGAAAACAAAATGCTATGTAATAGCTTTGCCGCGGCAGTTCTCGAGTGCCACATGTCTTTTTTTATTGGCGTATCAGTAACGCTCCAAAAGAAAAGGCTATAGCCTTTTCTATTAATTAAAAAAAATTAGGTTGTTTTTTTTTTTATATTAATACATTTTATTGAAAACAAAATGCTATGTAATAGCTTTGCCGCGGCAGTTCTCGAGTGTACATTTTATTGAAAACAAAATGCTATGTAATAGCTTTGCCGCGGCAGTTCTCGAGTGCCACATGTCTTTTTTTATTGGAGTATCAGTATGGAGTAAAGGCTATATATAGCCTTTTCTATTAATTAAAAAAAATTATGTTAGTTATTTTTTTTTAATTTAATACATTTTATTGAAAACAAAATGCTATGTAATAGCTTTGCCGCGGCAGTTCTCGAGTGCCACATGTCTTTTTTTATTGGCGTATCAGTAACGCTCCAAAAGAAAAGGCTAATTAGAAAAAATTATGTTAGTTATTTTTTTTTAATTTAATACATTTTATTGAAAACAAAATGCTATGTAATAGCTTTGCCGCGGCAGTTCTCGAGTGCCACATGTCTTTTTTTATTGGCGTATCAGTAACGCTCCAAAAGAAAAGGCTATAGCCTTTTCTATTAATTAAAAAAAATTATGTTAGTTATTTTTTTTTAATTTAATACATTTTATTGAAAACAAAATGCTATGTAATAGCTTTGCCGCGGCAGTTCTCGAGTGCCACATGTCTTTTTTTATTGGCGTATCAGTAACGCTCCAAAAGAAAAGGCTATAGCCTTTTCTATTAATTAAAAAAAATTATGTTAGTTATTTTTTTTTAATTTAATACATTTTATTGAAAACAAAATGCTATGTAATAGCTTTGCCGCGGCAGTTCTCGAGTGCCACATGTCTTTTTTTATTGGCGTATCAGTAACGCTCCAAAAGAAAAGGCTATAGCCTTTTCTATTAATTAAAAAAAATTATGTTAGTTATTTTTTTTTAATTTAATACATTTTATTGAAAACAAAATGCTATGTAATAGCTTTGCCGCGGCAGTTCTCGAGTGCCACATGTCTTTTTTTATTGGCGTATCAGTAACGCTCCAAAAGAAAAGGCTATAGCCTTTTCTATTAATTAAAAAAAATTATGTTAGTTATTTTTTTTTAATTTAATACATTTTATTGAAAACAAAATGCTATGTAATAGCTTTGCCGCGGCAGTTCTCGAGTGCCACATGTCTTTTTTTATTGGCGTATCAGTAACGCTCCAAAAAGTAACGCTCCAAAAGAAAAGGCTATAGCCTTTTCTATTAATTAAAAAAAATTATGTTAGTTATTTTTTTTTAATTTAATACATTTTATTGAAAACAAAATGCTATGTAATAGCTTTGCCGCGGCAGTTCTCGAGTGCCACATGTCTTTTTTTATTGGCGTATCAGTAACGCTCCAAAAGAAAAGGCTATAGCCTTTTCTATTAATTAAAAAAAATTATGTTAGTTATTTTTTTTTAATTTAATACATTTTATTGAAAACAAAATGCTATGTAATAGCTTTGCCGCGGCAGTTCTCGAGTGCCACATGTCTTTTTTTATTGGCGTATCAGTAACGCTCCAAAAGAAAAGGCTATAGCCTTTTCTATTAATTAAAAAAAATTATGTTAGTTATTTTTTTTTAATTTAATACATTTTATTGAAAACAAAATGCTATGTAATAGCTTTGCCGCGGCAGTTCTCGAGTGCCACATGTCTTTTTTTATTGGCGTATCAGTAACGCTCCAAAAGAAAAGGCTATAGCCTTTTCTATTAATTAAAAAAAATTATGTTAGTTATTTTTTTTTAATTTAATACATTTTATTGAAAACAAAATGCTATGTAATAGCTTTGCCGCGGCAGTTCTCGAGTGCCACATGTCTTTTTTTATTGGCGTATCAGTAACGCTCCAAAAGAAAAGGCTATAGCCTTTTCTATTAATTAAAAAAAATTATGTTAGTTATTTTTTTTTTAATTTAATACATTTTATTGAAAACAAAATGCTATGTAATAGCTTTGCCGCGGCAGTTCTCGAGTGCCACATGTCTTTTTTTATTGGCGTATCAGTAACGCTCCAAAAGAAAAGGCTATAGCCTTTTCTATTAATTAAAAAAAATTATGTTAGTTATTTTTTTTTAATTTAATACATTTTATTGAAAACAAAATGCTATGTAATAGCTTTGCCGCGGCAGTTCTCGAGTGCCACATGTCTTTTTTTATTGGCGTATCAGTAACGCTCCAAAAGAAAAGGCTATAGCCTTTTCTATTAATTAGAAAAAATTATGTTAGTTATTTTTTTTTAATTTAATACATTTTATTGAAAACAAAATGCTATGTAATAGCTTTGCCGCGGCAGTTCTCGAGTGCCACATGTCTTTTTTTATTGGCGTATCAGTAACGCTCCAAAAGAAAAGGCTATAGCCTTTTCTATTAATTAAAAAAAATTATGTTAGTTATTTTTTTTTAATTTAATACATTTTATTGAAAACAAAATGCTATGTAATAGCTTTGCCGCGGCAGTTCTCGAGTGCCACATGTCTTTTTTTATTGGCGTATCAGTAACGCTCCAAAAGAAAAGGCTATAGCCTTTTCTATTAATTAAAAAAAATTATGTTAGTTATTTTTTTTTAATTTAATACATTTTATTGAAAACAAAATGCTATGTAATAGCTTTGCCGCGGCAGTTCTCGAGTGCCACATGTCTTTTTTTATTGGCGTATCAGTAACGCTCCAAAAGAAAAGGCTATAGCCTTTTCTATTAATTAAAAAAAATTATGTTAGTTATTTTTTTTTAATTTAATACATTTTATTGAAAACAAAATGCTATGTAATAGCTTTGCCGCGGCAGTTCTCGAGTGCCACATGTCTTTTTTTATTGGCGTATCAGTAACGCTCCAAAAGAAAAGGCTATAGCCTTTTCTATTAATTAAAAAAAATTATGTTAGTTATTTTTTTTTAATTTAATACATTTTATTGAAAACAAAATGCTATGTAATAGCTTTGCCGCGGCAGTTCTCGAGTGCCACATGTCTTTTTTTATTGGCGTATCAGTAACGCTCCAAAAGAAAAGGCTATAGCCTTTTCTATTAATTAAAAAAAATTATGTTAGTTATTTTTTTTTAATTTAATACATTTTATTGAAAACAAAATGCTATGTAATAGCTTTGCCGCGGCAGTTCTCGAGTGCCACATGTCTTTTTTTATTGGCGTATCAGTAACGCTCCAAAAGAAAAGGCTATAGCCTTTTCTATTAATTAAAAAAAATTATGTTAGTTATTTTTTTTTAATTTAATACATTTTATTGAAAACAAAATGCTATGTAATAGCTTTGCCGCGGCAGTTCTCGAGTGCCACATGTCTTTTTTTATTGGCGTATCAGTAACGCTCCAAAAGAAAAGGCTATAGCCTTTTCTATTAATTAAAAAAAATTATGTTAGTTATTTTTTTTTAATTTAATACATTTTATTGAAAACAAAATGCTATGTAATAGCTTTGCCGCGGCAGTTCTCGAGTGCCACATGTCTTTTTTTATTGGCGTATCAGTAACGCTCCAAAAGAAAAGGCTATAGCCTTTTCTATTAATTAAAAAAAATTATGTTAGTTATTTTTTTTTAATTTAATACATTTTATTGAAAACAAAATGCTATGTAATAGCTTTGCCGAGGCAGTTCTCGAGTGCCACATGTCTTTTTTTATTGGCGTATCAGTAACGCTCCAAAAGAAAAGGCTATAGCCTTTTCTATTAATTAAAAAAAATTATGTTAGTTATTTTTTTTAATTTAATACATTTTATTGAAAACAAAATGCTATGTAATAGCTTTGCCGCGGCAGTTCTCGAGTGCCACATGTCTTTTTTTATTGGCGTATCAGTAACGCTCCAAAAGAAAAGGCTATAGCCTTTTCTATTAATTAAAAAAAATTATGTTAGTTATTTTTTTTTAATTTAATACATTTTATTGAAAACAAAATGCTATGTAATAGCTTTGCCGCGGCAGTTCTCGAGTGCCACATGTCTTTTTTTATTGGCGTATCAGTAACGCTCCAAAAGAAAAGGCTATAGCCTTTTCTATTAATTAAAAAAAATTATGTTAGTTATTTTTTTTTAATTTAATACATTTTATTGAAAACAAAATGCTATGTAATAGCTTTGCCGCGGCAGTTCTCGAGTGCCACATGTCTTTTTTTATTGGCGTATCAGTAACGCTCCAAAAGAAAAGGCTATAGCCTTTTCTATTAATTAAAAAAAATTATGTTAGTTATTTTTTTTTAATTTAATACATTTTATTGAAAACAAAATGCTATGTAATAGCTTTGCCGCGGCAGTTCTCGAGTGCCACATGTCTTTTTTTATTGGCGTATCAGTAACGCTCCAAAAGAAAAGGCTATAGCCTTTTCTATTAATTAAAAAAAATTATGTTAGTTATTTTTTTTTAATTTAATACATTTTATTGAAAACAAAATGCTATGTAATAGCTTTGCCGCGGCAGTTCTCGAGTGCCACATGTCTTTTTTTATTGGCGTATCAGTAACGCTCCAAAAGAAAAGGCTATAGCCTTTTCTATTAATTAAAAAAAATTATGTTAGTTATTTTTTTTTAATTTAATACATTTTATTGAAAACAAAATGCTATGTAATAGCTTTGCCGCGGCAGTTCTCGAGTGCCACATGTCTTTTTTTATTGGCGTATCAGTAACGCTCCAAAAGAAAAGGCTATAGCCTTTTCTATTAATTAAAAAAAATTATGTTAGTTATTTTTTTTTAATTTAATACATTTTATTGAAAACAAAATGCTATGTAATAGCTTTGCCGCGGCAGTTCTCGAGTGCCACATGTCTTTTTTTATTGGCGTATCAGTAACGCTCCAAAAGAAAAGGCTATAGCCTTTTCTATTAATTAAAAAAAATTATGTTAGTTATTTTTTTTTAATTTAATACATTTTATTGAAAACAAAATGCTATGTAATAGCTTTGCCGCGGCAGTTCTCGAGTGCCACATGTCTTTTTTTATTGGCGTATCAGTAACGCTCCAAAAGAAAAGGCTATAGCCTTTTCTATTAATTAAAAAAAATTATGTTAGTTATTTTTTTTTAATTTAATACATTTTATTGAAAACAAAATGCTATGTAATAGCTTTGCCGCGGCAGTTCTCGAGTGCCACATGTCTTTTTTTATTGGCGTATCAGTAACGCTCCAAAAGAAAAGGCTATAGCCTTTTCTATTAATTAAAAAAAATTATGTTAGTTATTTTTTTTAATTTAATACATTTTATTGAAAACAAAATGCTATGTAATAGCTTTGCCGCGGCAGTTCTCGAGTGCCACATGTCTTTTTTTATTGGCGTATCAGTAACGCTCCAAAAGAAAAGGCTATAGCCTTTTCTATTAATTAAAAAAAATTATGTTAGTTATTTTTTTTTAATTTAATACATTTTATTGAAAACAAAATGCTATGTAATAGCTTTGCCGCGGCAGTTCTCGAGTGCCACATGTCTTTTTTTATTGGCGTATCAGTAACGCTCCAAAAGAAAAGGCTATAGCCTTTTCTATTAATTAAAAAAAATTATGTTAGTTATTTTTTTTTAATTTAATACATTTTATTGAAAACAAAATGCTATGTAATAGCTTTGCCGCGGCAGTTCTCGAGTGCCACATGTCTTTTTTTATTGGCGTATCAGTAACGCTCCAAAAGAAAAGGCTATAGCCTTTTCTATTAATTAAAAAAAATTATGTTAGTTATTTTTTTTTAATTTAATACATTTTATTGAAAACAAAATGCTATGTAATAGCTTTGCCGCGGCAGTTCTCGAGTGCCACATGTCTTTTTTTATTGGCGTATCAGTAACGCTCCAAAAGAAAAGGCTATAGCCTTTTCTATTAATTAAAAAAAATTATGTTAGTTATTTTTTTTTAATTTAATACATTTTATTGAAAACAAAATGCTATGTAATAGCTTTGCCGCGGCAGTTCTCGAGTGCCACATGTCTTTTTTTATTGGCGTATCAGTAACGCTCCAAAAGAAAAGGCTATAGCCTTTTCTATTAATTAAAAAAAATTATGTTAGTTATTTTTTTTTAATTTAATACATTTTATTGAAAACAAAATGCTATGTAATAGCTTTGCCGCGGCAGTTCTCGAGTGCCACATGTCTTTTTTTATTGGCGTATCAGTAACGCTCCAAAAGAAAAGGCTATAGCCTTTTCTATTAATTAAAAAAAATTATGTTAGTTATTTTTTTTTAATTTAATACATTTTATTGAAAACAAAATGCTATGTAATAGCTTTGCCGCGGCAGTTCTCGAGTGCCACATGTCTTTTTTTATTGGCGTATCAGTAACGCTCCAAAAGAAAAGGCTATAGCCTTTTCTATTAATTAAAAAAAATTATGTTAGTTATTTTTTTTTAATTTAATACATTTTATTGAAAACAAAATGCTATGTAATAGCTTTGCCGCGGCAGTTCTCGAGTGCCACATGTCTTTTTTTATTGGCGTATCAGTAACGCTCCAAAAGAAAAGGCTATAGCCTTTTCTATTAATTAAAAAAAATTATGTTAGTTATTTTTTTTTAATTTAATACATTTTATTGAAAACAAAATGCTATGTAATAGCTTTGCCGCGGCAGTTCTCGAGTGCCACATGTCTTTTTTTATTGGCGTATCAGTAACGCTCCAAAAGAAAAGGCTATAGCCTTTTCTATTAATTAAAAAAAATTATGTTAGTTATTTTTTTTTAATTTAATACATTTTATTGAAAACAAAATGCTATGTAATAGCTTTGCCGCGGCAGTTCTCGAGTGCCACATGTCTTTTTTTATTGGCGTATCAGTAACGCTCCAAAAGAAAAGGCTATAGCCTTTTCTATTAATTAAAAAAAATTATGTTAGTTATTTTTTTTTAATTTAATACATTTTATTGAAAACAAAATGCTATGTAATAGCTTTGCCGCGGCAGTTCTCGAGTGCCACATGTCTTTTTTTATTGGCGTATCAGTAACGCTCCAAAAGAAAAGGCTATAGCCTTTTCTATTAATTAAAAAAAATTATGTTAGTTATTTTTTTTTAATTTAATACATTTTATTGAAAACAAAATGCTATGTAATAGCTTTGCCGCGGCAGTTCTCGAGTGCCACATGTCTTTTTTTATTGGCGTATCAGTAACGCTCCAAAAGAAAAGGCTATAGCCTTTTCTATTAATTAAAAAAAATTATGTTAGTTATTTTTTTTTAATTTAATACATTTTATTGAAAACAAAATGCTATGTAATAGCTTTGCCGCGGCAGTTCTCGAGTGCCACATGTCTTTTTTTATTGGCGTATCAGTAACGCTCCAAAAGAAAAGGCTATAGCCTTTTCTATTAATTAAAAAAAATTATGTTAGTTATTTTTTTTTAATTTAATACATTTTATTGAAAACAAAATGCTATGTAATAGCTTTGCCGCGGCAGTTCTCGAGTGCCACATGTCTTTTTTTATTGGCGTATCAGTAACGCTCCAAAAGAAAAGGCTATAGCCTTTTCTATTAATTAAAAAAAATTATGTTAGTTATTTTTTTTTAATTTAATACATTTTATTGAAAACAAAATGCTATGTAATAGCTTTGCCGCGGCAGTTCTCGAGTGCCACATGTCTTTTTTTATTGGCGTATCAGTAACGCTCCAAAAGAAAAGGCTATAGCCTTTTCTATTAATTAAAAAAAATTATGTTAGTTATTTTTTTTAATTTAATACATTTTATTGAAAACAAAATGCTATGTAATAGCTTTGCCGCGGCAGTTCTCGAGTGCCACATGTCTTTTTTTATTGGCGTATCAGTAACGCTCCAAAAGAAAAGGCTATAGCCTTTTCTATTAATTAAAAAAAATTATGTTAGTTATTTTTTTTTAATTTAATACATTTTATTGAAAACAAAATGCTATGTAATAGCTTTGCCGCGGCAGTTCTCGAGTGCCACATGTCTTTTTTTATTGGCGTATCAGTAACGCTCCAAAAGAAAAGGCTATAGCCTTTTCTATTAATTAAAAAAAATTATGTTAGTTATTTTTTTTTAATTTAATACATTTTATTGAAAACAAAATGCTATGTAATAGCTTTGCCGCGGCAGTTCTCGAGTGCCACATGTCTTTTTTTATTGGCGTATCAGTAACGCTCCAAAAGAAAAGGCTATAGCCTTTTCTATTAATTAAAAAAATTATGTTAGTTATTTTTTTTTAATTTAATACATTTTATTAAAACAAAATGCTATGTAATAGCTTTGCCGCGGCAGTTCTCGAGTGTACATTTTGTCTTTTTTTTATTGGCGTATCAGTAACGCTCAAAAAGAAAAGGCTATAGCCTTTTCTATTAATTAAAAAAAATTATGTTAGTTATTTTTTTTTAATTTAATACATTTTATTGAAAACAAAATGCTATGTAATAGCTTTGCCTCGGCAGTTCTCGAGTGCCACATGTCTTTTTTTTATTGGCGTATCAGTAACGCTCAAAAAGAAAAGGCTATAGCCTTTTCTATTAATTAAAAAAAATTATGTTAGTTATTTTTTTTTAATTTAATACATTTTATTTAAAACAAAATGCTATGTAATAGCTTTGCCTCGGCAGTTCTCGAGTGCCACATGTCTTTTTTTTATTGGCGTATCAGTAACGCTCAAAAAGAAAAGGCTATAGCCTTTTCTATTAATTAAAAAAAATTATGTTAGTTATTTTTTTTTAATTTAATACATTTTATTGAAAACAAAATGCTATGTAATAGCTTTGCCTCGGCAGTTCTCGAGTGCCACATGTCTTTTTTTTATTGGCGTATCAGTAACGCTCAAAAAGAAAAGGCTATAGCCTTTTCTATTAATTAAAAAAAATTATGTTAGTTATTTTTTTTTAATTTAATACATTTTATTTAAAACAAAATGCTATGTAATAGCTTTGCCTCGGCAGTTCTCGAGTGCCACATGTCTTTTTTTTATTGGCGTATCAGTAACGCTCAAAAAGAAAAGGCTATAGCCTTTTCTATTAATTAAAAAAAATTATGTTAGTTATTTTTTTTTAATTTAATACATTTTATTTAAAACAAAATGCTATGTAATAGCTTTGCCTCGGCAGTTCTCGAGTGCCACATGTCTTTTTTTTATTGGCGTATCAGTAACGCTCAAAAAGAAAAGGCTATAGCCTTTTCTATTAATTAAAAAAAATTATGTTAGTTATTTTTTTTTAATTTAATACATTTTATTTAAAACAAAATGCTATGTAATAGCTTTGCCTCGGCAGTTCTCGAGTGCCACATGTCTTTTTTTTATTGGCGTATCAGTAACGCTCAAAAAGAAAAGGCTATAGCCTTTTCTATTAATTAAAAAAAATTATGTTAGTTATTTTTTTTTAATTTAATACATTTTATTTAAAACAAAATGCTATGTAATAGCTTTGCCTCGGCAGTTCTCGAGTGCCACATGTCTTTTTTTTATTGGCGTATCAGTAACGCTCAAAAAGAAAAGGCTATAGCCTTTTCTATTAATTAAAAAAAATTATGTTAGTTATTTTTTTTTAATTTAATACATTTTATTTAAAACAAAATGCTATGTAATAGCTTTGCCTCGGCAGTTCTCGAGTGCCACATGTCTTTTTTTTATTGGCGTATCAGTAACGCTCAAAAAGAAAAGGCTATAATAGCCTTTTCTATTAATTAAAAAAAATTATGTTAGTTATTTTTTTTTAATTTAATACATTTTATTGAAAACAAAATGCTATGTAATAGCTTTGCCTCGGCAGTTCTCGAGTGCCACATGTCTTTTTTTTATTGGCGTATCAGTAACGCTCAAAAAGAAAAGGCTATAGCCTTTTCTATTAATTAAAAAAAATTATGTTAGTTATTTTTTTTTAATTTAATACATTTTATTGAAAACAAAATGCTATGTAATAGCTTTGCCTCGGCAGTTCTCGAGTACCACATGTCTTTTTTTTATTGGCGTATCAGTAACGCTCAAAAAGAAAAGGCTATAGCCTTTTCTATTAATTAAAAAAAATTATGTTAGTTATTTTTTTTTAATTTAATACATTTTATTGAAAACAAAATGCTATGTAATAGCTTTGCCTCGGCAGTTCTCGAGTGCCACATGTCTTTTTTTTATTGGCGTATCAGTAACGCTCAAAAAGAAAAGGCTATAGCCTTTTCTATTAATTAAAAAAAATTATGTTAGTTATTTTTTTTTAATTTAATACATTTTATTGAAAACAAAATGCTATGTAATAGCTTTGCCTCGGCAGTTCTCGAGTGCCACATGTCTTTTTTTTATTGGCGTATCAGTAACGCTCAAAAAGAAAAGGCTATAGCCTTTTCTATTAATTAAAAAAAATTATGTTAGTTATTTTTTTTTAATTTAATACATTTTATTGAAAACAAAATGCTATGTAATAGCTTTGCCTCGGCAGTTCTCGAGTGCCACATGTCTTTTTTTTATTGGCGTATCAGTAACGTTAAAAAAGAAAAGGCTATAGCCTTTTCTATTAATTAAAAAAAATTATGTTAGTTATTTTTTTTTAATTTAATACATTTTATTGAAAACAAAATGCTATGTAATAGCTTTGCCTCGGCAGTTCTCGAGTGCCACATGTCTTTTTTTTATTGGCGTATCAGTAACGCTCAAAAAGAAAAGGCTATAGCCTTTTCTATTAATTAAAAAAAATTATGTTAGTTATTTTTTTTTAATTTAATACATTTTATTGAAAACAAAATGCTATGTAATAGCTTTGCCTCGGCAGTTCTCGAGTGCCACATGTCTTTTTTTTATTGGCGTATCAGTAACGCTCAAAAAGAAAAGGCTATAGCCTTTTCTATTAATTAAAAAAAATTATGTTAGTTATTTTTTTTTTAATTTAATACATTTTATTGAAAACAAAATGCTATGTAATAGCTTTGCCTCGGCAGTTCTCGAGTGCCACATGTCTTTTTTTTATTGGCGTATCAGTAACGCTCAAAAAGAAAAGGCCTTTTCTATTAATTAAAAAAAATTATGTTAGTTATTTTTTTTTAATTTAATACATTTTATTTAAAACAAAATGCTATGTAATAGCTTTGCCTCGGCAGTTCTCGAGTGCCACATGTCTTTTTTTTATTGGCGTATCAGTAACGCTCAAAAAGAAAAGGCTATAGCCTTTTCTATTAATTAAAAAAAATTATGTTAGTTATTTTTTTTTAATTTAATACATTTTATTTAAAACAAAATGCTATGTAATAGCTTTGCCTCGGCAGTTCTCGAGTGCCACATGTCTTTTTTTTATTGGCGTATCAGTAACGCTCAAAAAGAAAAGGCTATAGCCTTTTCTATTAATTAAAAAAAATTATGTTAGTTATTTTTTTTTAATTTAATACATTTTATTTAAAACAAAATGCTATGTAATAGCTTTGCCTCGGCAGTTCTCGAGTGCCACATGTCTTTTTTTTATTGGCGTATCAGTAACGCTCAAAAAGAAAAGGCTATAGCCTTTTCTATTAATTAAAAAAAATTATGTTAGTTATTTTTTTTTAATTTAATACATTTTATTTAAAACAAAATGCTATGTAATAGCTTTGCCTCGGCAGTTCTCGAGTGCCACATGTCTTTTTTTTATTGGCGTATCAGTAACGCTCAAAAAGAAAAGGCTATAGCCTTTTCTATTAATTAAAAAAAATTATGTTAGTTATTTTTTTTTAATTTAATACATTTTATTGAAAACAAAATGCTATGTAATAGCTTTGCCTCGGCAGTTCTCGAGTGCCACATGTCTTTTTTTTATTGGCGTATCAGTAACGCTCAAAAAGAAAAGGCCTTTTCTATTAATTAAAAAAAATTATGTTAGTTATTTTTTTTTAATTTAATACATTTTATTGAAAACAAAATGCTATGTAATAGCTTTGCCTCGGCAGTTCTCGAGTGCCACATGTCTTTTTTTTATTGGCGTATCAGTAACGCTCAAAAAGAAAAGGCTATAGCCTTTTCTATTAATTAAAAAAAATTATGTTAGTTATTTTTTTTAATTTAATACATTTTATTTAAAACAAAATGCTATGTAATAGCTTTGCCTCGGCAGTTCTCGAGTGCCACATGTCTTTTTTTTATTGGCGTATCAGTAACGCTCAAAAAGAAAAGGCTATAGCCTTTTCTATTAATTAAAAAAAATTATGTTAGTTATTTTTTTTTAATTTAATACATTTTATTTAAAACAAAATGCTATGTAATAGCTTTGCCTCGGCAGTTCTCGAGTGCCACATGTCTTTTTTTTATTGGCGTATCAGTAACGCTCAAAAAGAAAAGGCTATAGCCTTTTCTATTAATTAAAAAAAAATTATGTTAGTTATTTTTTTTTAATTTAATACATTTTATTTAAAACAAAATGCTATGTAATAGCTTTGCCTCGGCAGTTCTCGAGTGCCACATGTCTTTTTTTTATTGGCGTATCAGTAACGCTCAAAAAGAAAAGGCTATAGCCTTTTCTATTAATTAAAAAAAATTATGTTAGTTATTTTTTTTTAATTTAATACATTTTATTTAAAACAAAATGCTATGTAATAGCTTTGCCTCGGCAGTTCTCGAGTGCCACATGTCTTTTTTTTATTGGCGTATCAGTAACGCTCAAAAAGAAAAGGCTATAGCCTTTTCTATTAATTAAAAAAAATTATGTTAGTTATTTTTTTTTAATTTAATACATTTTATTGAAAACAAAATGCTATGTAATAGCTTTGCCTCGGCAGTTCTCGAGTGCCACATGTCTTTTTTTTATTGGCGTATCAGTAACGCTCAAAAAGAAAAGGCTATAGCCTTTTCTATTAATTAAAAAAAATTATGTTAGTTATTTTTTTTTAATTTAATACATTTTATTGAAAACAAAATGCTATGTAATAGCTTTGCCTCGGCAGTTCTCGAGTGCCACATGTCTTTTTTTTATTGGCGTATCAGTAACGCTCAAAAAGAAAAGGCTATAGCCTTTTCTATTAATTAAAAAAAATTATGTTAGTTATTTTTTTTTAATTTAATACATTTTATTTAAAACAAAATGCTATGTAATAGCTTTGCCTCGGCAGTTCTCGAGTGCCACATGTCTTTTTTTTATTGGCGTATCAGTAACGCTCAAAAAGAAAAGGCTATAGCCTTTTCTATTAATTAAAAAAAATTATGTTAGTTATTTTTTTTTAATTCAATACATTTTATTGAAAACAAAATGCTATGTAATAGCTTTGCCGCGGCAGTTCTCGAGTGCCACATGTCTTTTTTTATTGGCGTATCAGTAACGCTCAAAAAGAAAAGGCTATAGCCTTTTCTATTTATTAAAAAAAATTATGTTTGTTATTTTTTTTTAATTTAATACATTTTATTGAAAACAAAATGCTATGTAATAGCTTTGCCGCGGCAGTTCTCGAGTGCCACATGTGTTTTTTTATTGGCGTATCAGTAACGCTCAAAAAGAAAAGGCTATAGCCTTTTCTATTTATTAAAAAAAATTATGTTAGTTATTTTTTTTTAATTTAATACATTTTATTGAAAACAAAATGCTATGTAATAGCTTTGCCGCGGCAGTTCTCGAGTGCCACATGTGTTTTTTTATTGGCGTATCAGTAACGCTCAAAAAGAAAAGGCTATAGCCTTTTCTATTTATTAAAAAAAATTATGTTTGTTATTTTTTTTTAATTTAATACATTTTATTGAAAACAAAATGCTATGTAAAAGCTTTGCCGCGGCAGTTCTCGAGTGCCACATGTCTTTTTTTTATTGGCGTATCAGTAACGCTCAAAAAGAAAAGGCTATAGCCTTTTCTATTAATTAAAAAAAATTATGTTTGTTATTTTTTTTTAATTTAATACATTTTATTGAAAACAAAATGCTATGTAATAGCTTTGCCGCGGCAGTTCTCGAGTGCCACATGTGTTTTTTTATTGGCGTATCAGTAACGCTCAAAAAGAAAAGGCTATAGCCTTTTCTATTAATTAAAAAAAATTATGTTTGTTATTTTTTTTTAATTTAATACATTTTATTGAAAACAAAATGCTATGTAATAGCTTTGCCGCGGCAGTTCTCGAGTGCCACATGTGTTTTTTTATTGGCGTATCAGTAACGCTCAAAAAGAAAAGGCTATAGCCTTTTCTATTAATTAAAAAAAATTATGTTTGTTATTTTTTTTTAATTTAATACATTTTATTGAAAACAAAATGCTATGTAAAAGCTTTGCCGCGGCAGTTCTCGAGTGCCACATGTCTTTTTTTTATTGGCGTATCAGTAACGCTCAAAAAGAAAAGGCTATAGCCTTTTCTATTAATTAAAAAAAATTATGTTTGTTATTTTTTTTTAATTTAATACATTTTATTGAAAACAAAATGCTATGTAATAGCTTTGCCGCGGCAGTTCTCGAGTGCCACATGTGTTTTTTTATTGGCGTATCAGTAACGCTCAAAAAGAAAAGGCTATAGCCTTTTCTATTAATTAAAAAAAATTATGTTTGTTATTTTTTTTTAATTTAATACATTTTATTGAAAACAAAATGCTATGTAATAGCTTTGCCGCGGCAGTTCTCGAGTGCCACATGTGTTTTTTTATTGGCGTATCAGTAACGCTCAAAAAGAAAAGGCTATAGCCTTTTCTATTAATTAAAAAAAATTATGTTTGTTATTTTTTTTTAATTTAATACATTTTATTGAAAACAAAATGCTATGTAATAGCTTTGCCGCGGCAGTTCTCGAGTGCCACATGTGTTTTTTTATTGGCGTATCAGTAACGCTCAAAAAGAAAAGGCTATAGCCTTTTCTATTTATTAAAAAAAATTATGTTAGTTATTTTTTTTTAATTTAATACATTTTATTGAAAACAAAATGCTATGTAAAAGCTTTGCCGCGGCAGTTCTCGAGTGCCACATGTCTTTTTTTTATTGGCGTATCAGTAACGCTCAAAAAGAAAAGGCTATAGCCTTTTCTATTTATTAAAAAAAATTATGTTAGTTATTTTTTTTTAATTTAATACATTTTATTGAAAACAAAATGCTATGTAATAGCTTTGCCGCGGCAGTTCTCGAGTGCCACATGTGTTTTTTTATTGGCGTATCAGTAACGCTCAAACAGAAAAGGCTATAGCCTTTTCTATTAATTAAAAAAAATTATGTTTGTTATTTTTTTTTAATTTAATACATTTTATTGAAAACAAAATGCTATGTAATAGCTTTGCCGCGGCAGTTCTCGAGTGCCACATGTGTTTTTTTATTGGCGTATCAGTAACGCTCAAAAAGAAAAGGCTATAGCCTTTTCTATTAATTAAAAAAAATTATGTTTGTTATTTTTTTTTAATTTAATACATTTTATTGAAAACAAAATGCTATGTAAAAGCTTTGCCGCGGCAGTTCTCGAGTGCCACATGTCTTTTTTTTATTGGCGTATCAGTAACGCTCAAAAAGAAAAGGCTATAGCCTTTTCTATTAATTAAAAAAAATTATGTTTGTTATTTTTTTTTAATTTAATACATTTTATTGAAAACAAAATGCTATGTAATAGCTTTGCCGCGGCAGTTCTCGAGTGCCACATGTGTTTTTTTATTGGCGTATCAGTAACGCTCAAAAAGAAAAGGCTATAGCCTTTTCTATTAATTAAAAAAAATTATGTTTGTTATTTTTTTTTAATTTAATACATTTTATTGAAAACAAAATGCTATGTAATAGCTTTGCCGCGGCAGTTCTCGAGTGCCACATGTGTTTTTTTATTGGCGTATCAGTAACGCTCAAAAAGAAAAGGCTATAGCCTTTTCTATTTATTAAAAAAAATTATGTTAGTTATTTTTTTTTAATTTAATACATTTTATTGAAAACAAAATGCTATGTAATAGCTTTGCCGCGGCAGTTCTCGAGTGCCACATGTCTTTTTTTTATTGGCGTATCAGTAACGCTCAAAAAGAAAAGGCTATAGCCTTTTCTATTAATTAAAAAAAATTATGTTTGTTATTTTTTTTTAATTTAATACATTTTATTGAAAACAAAATGCTATGTAATAGCTTTGCCGCGGCAGTTCTCGAGTGCCACATGTGTTTTTTTATTGGCGTATCAGTAACGCTCAAAAAGAAAAGGCTATAGCCTTTTCTATTTATTAAAAAAAATTATGTTAGTTATTTTTTTTTAATTTAATACATTTTATTGAAAACAAAATGCTATGTAATAGCTTTGCCGCGGCAGTTCTCGAGTGCCACATGTCTTTTTTTATTGGCGTATCAGTAACGCTCAAAAAGAAAAGGCTATAGCCTTTTCTATTTATTAAAAAAAATTATGTTAGTTATTTTTTTTAATTTAATACATTTTATTGAAAACAAAATGCTATGTAATAGCTTTGCCGCGGCAGTTCTCGAGTGCCACATGTCTTTTTTTATTGGCGTATCAGTAACGCTCAAAAAGAAAAGGCTATAGCCTTTTCTATTTATTAAAAAAAATTATGTTAGTTATTTTTTTTTAATTTAATACATTTTATTGAAAACAAAATGCTATGTAATAGCTTTGCCGCGGCAGTTCTCGAGTGCCACATGTCTTTTTTTATTGGTGTATCAGTAACGCTCAAAAAGAAAAGGCTATAGCCTTTTCTATTTATTAAAAAAAATTATGTTAGTTATTTTTTTTTAATTTAATACATTTTATTGAAAACAAAATGCTATGTAATAGCTTTGCCGCGGCAGTTCTCGAGTGCCACATGTCTTTTTTTATTGGCGTATCAGTAACGCTCAAAAAGAAAAGGCTATAGCCTTTTCTATTTATTAAAAAAAATTATGTTAGTTATTTTTTTTTAATTTAATACATTTTATTGAAAACAAAATGCTATGTAATAGCTTTGCCGCGGCAGTTCTCGAGTGCCACATGTCTTTTTTTATTGGCGTATCAGTAACGCTCAAAAAGAAAAGGCTATAGCCTTTTCTATTTATTAAAAAAAATTGTGTTTGTTATTTTTTTTTAATTTAATACATTTTATTGAAAACAAAATGCTATGTAATAGCTTTGCCGCGGCAGTTCTCGAGTGCCACATGTGTTTTTTTATTGGCGTATCAGTAACGCTCAAAAAGAAAAGGCTATAGCCTTTTCTATTTATTAAAAAAAATTATGTTAGTTATTTTTTTTTAATTTAATACATTTTATTGAAAACAAAATGCTATGTAATAGCTTTGCCGCGGCAGTTCTCGAGTGCCACATGTCTTTTTTTATTGGCGTATCAGTAACGCTCAAAAAGAAAAGGCTATAGCCTTTTCTATTTATTAAAAAAAATTATGTTAGTTATTTTTTTTTAATTTAATACATTTTATTGAAAACAAAATGCTATGTAATAGCTTTGCCGCGGCAGTTCTCGAGTGCCACATGTCTTTTTTTATTGGCGTATCAGTAACGCTCAAAAAGAAAAGGCTATAGCCTTTTCTATTTATTAAAAAAAATTATGTTAGTTATTTTTTTTTAATTTAATACATTTTATTGAAAACAAAATGCTATGTAATAGCTTTGCCGCGGCAGTTCTCGAGTGCCACATGTCTTTTTTTATTGGCGTATCAGTAACGCTCAAAAAGAAAAGGCTATAGCCTTTTCTATTTATTAAAAAAAATTATGTTAGTTATTTTTTTTTAATTTAATACATTTTATTGAAAACAAAATGCTATGTAATAGCTTTGCCGCGGCAGTTCTCGAGTGCCACATGTCTTTTTTTATTGGCGTATCAGTAACGCTCAAAAAGAAAAGGCTATAGCCTTTTCTATTTATTAAAAAAAATTATGTTAGTTATTTTTTTTTAATTTAATACATTTTATTGAAAACAAAATGCTATGTAATAGCTTTGCCGCGGCAGTTCTCGAGTGCCACATGTCTTTTTTTATTGGCGTATCAGTAACGCTCAAAAAGAAAAGGCTATAGCCTTTTCTATTTATTAAAAAAAATTATGTTAGTTATTTTTTTTTAATTTAATACATTTTATTGAAAACAAAATGCTATGTAATAGCTTTGCCGCGGCAGTTCTCGAGTGCCACATGTCTTTTTTTATTGGCGTATCAGTAACGCTCAAAAAGAAAAGGCTATAGCCTTTTCTATTTATTAAAAAAAATTATGTTAGTTATTTTTTTTTAATTTAATACATTTTATTGAAAACAAAATGCTATGTAATAGCTTTGCCGCGGCAGTTCTCGAGTGCCACATGTCTTTTTTTATTGGCGTATCAGTAACGCTCAAAAAGAAAAGGCTATAGCCTTTTCTATTTATTAAAAAAAATTATGTTAGTTATTTTTTTTTAATTTAATACATTTTATTGAAAACAAAATGCTATGTAATAGCTTTGCCGCGGCAGTTCTCGAGTGCCACATGTCTTTTTTTATTGGCGTATCAGTAACGCTCAAAAAGAAAAGGCTATAGCCTTTTCTATTTATTAAAAAAAATTATGTTAGTTATTTTTTTTTAATTTAATACATTTTATTGAAAACAAAATGCTATGTAATAGCTTTGCCGCGGCAGTTCTCGAGTGCCACATGTCTTTTTTTATTGGCGTATCAGTAACGCTCAAAAAGAAAAGGCTATAGCCTTTTCTATTTATTAAAAAAAATTATGTTAGTTATTTTTTTTAATTTAATACATTTTATTGAAAACAAAATGCTATGTAATAGCTTTGCCGCGGCAGTTCTCGAGTGCCACATGTCTTTTTTTATTGGCGTATCAGGTAACGCTCAAAAAGAAAAGGCTATAGCCTTTTCTATTTATTAAAAAAAATTATGTTAGTTATTTTTTTTTAATTTAATACATTTTATTGAAAACAAAATGCTATGTAATAGCTTTGCCGCGGCAGTTCTCGAGTGCCACATGTCTTTTTTTATTGGCGTATCAGTAACGCTCAAAAAGAAAAGGCTATAGCCTTTTCTATTTATTAAAAAAAATTATGTTAGTTATTTTTTTTTAATTTAATACATTTTATTGAAAACAAAATGCTATGTAATAGCTTTGCCGCGGCAGTTCTCGAGTGCCACATGTCTTTTTTTATTGGCGTATCAGTAACGCTCAAAAGAAAAGGCTATAGCCTTTTCTTTTATTAAAAAAAATTATGTTAGTTATTTTTTTTAATTTAATACATTTTATTGAAAACAAAATGCTATGTAATAGCTTTGCCGCGGCAGTTCTCGAGTGCCACATGTCTTTTTTTATTGGCGGTATCAGTAACGCTCAAAAAGAAAAGGCTATAGCCTTTTCTATTTATTAAAAAAAATTATGTTAGTTATTTTTTTTTAATTTAATACATTTTATTGAAAACAAAATGCTATGTAATAGCTTTGCCGCGGCAGTTCTCGAGTGCCACATGTCTTTTTTTATTGGCGTATCAGTAACGCTCAAAAAGAAAAGGCTATAGCCTTTTCTATTTATTAAAAAAAATTATGTTAGTTATTTTTTTTTAATTTAATACATTTTATTGAAAACAAAATGCTATGTAATAGCTTTGCCCGCGGCAGTTCTCGAGTGCCACATGTCTTTTTTTATTGGCGTATCAGTAACGCTCAAAAAGAAAAGGCTATAGCCTTTTCTATTTATTAAAAAAAATTATGTTAGTTATTTTTTTTTAATTTAATACATTTTATTGAAAACAAAATGCTATGTAATAGCTTTGCCGCGGCAGTTCTCGAGTGCCACATGTCTTTTTTTATTGGCGTATCAGTAACGCTCAAAAAGAAAAGGCTATAGCCTTTTCTATTTTTTAAAAAAAATTATGTTAGTTATTTTTTTTTAATTTAATACATTTTATTGAAAACAAAATGCTATGTAATAGCTTTGCCGCGGCAGTTCTCGAGTGCCACATGTCTTTTTTTATTGGCGTATCAGTAACGCTCAAAAAGAAAAGGCTATAGCCTTTTCTATTTATTAAAAAAAATTATGTTAGTTATTTTTTTTTAATTTAATACATTTTATTGAAAACAAAATGCTATGTAATAGCTTTGCCGCGGCAGTTCTCGAGTGCCACATGTCTTTTTTTATTGGCGTATCAGTAACGCTCAAAAAGAAAAGGCTATAGCCTTTTCTATTTATTAAAAAAAATTATGTTAGTTATTTTTTTTTAATTTAATACATTTTATTGAAAACAAAATGCTATGTAATAGCTTTGCCGCGGCAGTTCTCGAGTGCCACATGTCTTTTTTTATTGGCGTATCAGTAACGCTCAAAAAGAAAAGGCTATAGCCTTTTCTATTTATTAAAAAAAATTATGTTAGTTATTTTTTTTTAATTTAATACATTTTATTGAAAACAAAATGCTATGTAATAGCTTTGCCGCGGCAGTTCTCGAGTGCCACATGTCTTTTTTTATTGGCGTATCAGTAACGCTCAAAAGAAAAGGCTATAGCCTTTTCTATTTATTAAAAAAAATTATGTTAGTTATTTTTTTTTAATTTAATACATTTTATTGAAAACAAAATGCTATGTAATAGCTTTGCCGCGGCAGTTCTCGAGTGCCACATGTCTTTTTTTATTGGCGTATCAGTAACGCTCAAAAAGAAAAGGCTATAGCCTTTTCTATTTATTAAAAAAAATTATGTTAGTTATTTTTTTTTAATTTAATACATTTTATTGAAAACAAAATGCTATGTAATAGCTTTGCCGCGGCAGTTCTCGAGTGCCACATGTCTTTTTTTATTGGCGTATCAGTAACGCTCAAAAAGAAAAGGCTATAGCCTTTTCTATTTATTAAAAAAAATTATGTTAGTTATTTTTTTTTAATTTAATACATTTTATTGAAAACAAAATG
Organism: Gymnocheta viridis; assembly: GCA_956483585.1. Taxonomy (NCBI): domain Eukaryota; kingdom Metazoa; phylum Arthropoda; class Insecta; order Diptera; family Tachinidae; genus Gymnocheta; species Gymnocheta viridis. The sequence continues at coordinate 33,753 of CATQFJ010000071.1, forward strand.
CTATGTAATAGCTTTGCCGCGGCAGTTCTCGAGTGCCACATGTCTTTTTTTATTGGCGTATCAGTAACGCTCAAAAAGAAAAGGCTATAGCCTTTTCTATTTATTAAAAAAAATTATGTTAGTTATTTTTTTTTAATTTAATACATTTTATTGAAAACAAAATGCTATGTAATAGCTTTGCCGCGGCAGTTCTCGAGTGCCACATGTCTTTTTTTATTGGCGTATCAGTAACGCTCAAAAGAAAAGGCTATAGCCTTTTCTATTTATTAAAAAAAATTATGTTAGTTATTTTTTTTTAATTTAATACATTTTATTGAAAACAAAATGCTATGTAATAGCTTTGCCGCGGCAGTTCTCGAGTGCCACATGTCTTTTTTTATTGGCGTATCAGTAACGCTCAAAAAGAAAAGGCTATAGCCTTTTCTATTTATTAAAAAAAATTATGTTAGTTATTTTTTTTTAATTTAATACATTTTATTGAAAACAAAATGCTATGTAATAGCTTTTGCCGCGGCAGTTCTCGAGTGCCACATGTCTTTTTTTATTGGCGTATCAGTAACGCTCAAAAAGAAAAGGCTATAGCCTTTTCTATTTATTAAAAAAAATTATGTTAGTTATTTTTTTTTAATTTAATACATTTTATTGAAAACAAAATGCTATGTAATAGCTTTGCCGCGGCAGTTCTCGAGTGCCACATGTCTTTTTTTATTGGCGTATCAGTAACGCTCAAAAAGAAAAGGCTATAGCCTTTTCTATTTATTAAAAAAATTATGTTAGTTATTTTTTTTTAATTTAATACATTTTATTGAAAACAAAATGCTATGTAATAGCTTGCCGCGGCAGTTCTCGAGTGCCACATGTCTTTTTTTATTGGCGTATCAGTAACGCTCAAAAAGAAAAGGCTATAGCCTTTTCTATTTATTAAAAAAAATTATGTTAGTTATTTTTTTTTAATTTAATACATTTTATTGAAAACAAAATGCTATGTAATAGCTTTGCCGCGGCAGTTCTCGAGTGCCACATGTCTTTTTTTTATTGGCGTATCAGTAACGCTCAAAAAGAAAAGGCTATAGCCTTTTCTATTTATTAAAAAAAATTATGTTAGTTATTTTTTTTTTAATTTAATACATTTTATTGAAAACAAAATGCTATGTAATAGCTTTGCCGCGGCAGTTCTCGAGTGCCACATGTCTTTTTTTATTGGCGTATCAGTAACGCTCAAAAAGAAAAGGCTATAGCCTTTTCTATTTATTAAAAAAAATTATGTTAGTTATTTTTTTTTAATTTACTACATTTTATTGAAAACAAAATGCTATGTAATAGCTTTGCCGCGGCAGTTCTCGAGTGCCACATGTCTTTTTTTATTGGCGTATCAGTAACGCTCAAAAAGAAAAGGCTATAGCCTTTTCTATTTATTAAAAAAAATTATGTTAGTTATTTTTTTTTAATTTAATACATTTTATTGAAAACAAAATGCTATGTAATAGCTTTGCCGCGGCAGTTCTCGAGTGCCACATGTCTTTTTTTATTGGCGTATCAGTAACGCTCAAAAAGAAAAGGCTATAGCCTTTTCTATTTATTAAAAAAAATTATGTTAGTTATTTTTTTTTAATTTAATACATTTTATTGAAAACAAAATGCTATGTAATAGCTTTGCCGCGGCAGTTCTCGAGTGCCACATGTCTTTTTTTATTGGCGTATCAGTAACGCTCAAAAGAAAAGGCTATAGCCTTTTCTATTTATTAAAAAAAATTATGTTAGTTATTTTTTTTTAATTTAATACATTTTATTGAAAACAAAATGCTATGTAATAGCTTTGCCGCGGCAGTTCTCGAGTGCCACATGTCTTTTTTTATGGCGTATCAGTAACGCTCAAAAAGAAAAGGCTATAGCCTTTTCTATTTTATTAAAAAAAATTATGTTAGTTATTTTTTTTTAATTTAATACATTTTATTGAAAACAAAATGCTATGTAATAGCTTTGCCGCGGCAGTTCTCGAGTGCCACATGTCTTTTTTTATTGGCGTATCAGTAACGCTCAAAAAGAAAAGGCTATAGCCTTTTCTATTTATTAAAAAAAATTATGTTAGTTATTTTTTTTTAATTTAATACATTTTATTGAAAACAAAATGCTATGTAATAGCTTTGCCGCGGCAGTTCTCGAGTGCCACATGTCTTTTTTTATTGGCGTATCAGTAACGCTCAAAAAGAAAAGGCTATAGCCTTTTCTATTTATTAAAAAAAATTATGTTAGTTATTTTTTTTTAATTTAATACATTTTATTGAAAACAAAATGCTATGTAATAGCTTTGCCGCGGCAGTTCTCGAGTGCCACATGTCTTTTTTTATTGGCGTATCAGTAACGCTCAAAAAGAAAAGGCTATAGCCTTTTCTATTTATTAAAAAAAATTATGTTAGTTATTTTTTTTTAATTTAATACATTTTATTGAAAACAAAATGCTATGTAATAGCTTTGCCGCGGCAGTTCTCGAGTGCCACATGTCTTTTTTTATTGGCGTATCAGTAACGCTCAAAAAGAAAAGGCTATAGCCTTTTCTATTTATTAAAAAAAATTATGTTAGTTATTTTTTTTTAATTTAATACATTTTATTGAAAACAAAATGCTATGTAATAGCTTTGCCGCGGCAGTTCTCGAGTGCCACATGTCTTTTTTTATTGGCGTATCAGTAACGCTCAAAAGAAAAGGCTATAGCCTTTTCTATTTATTAAAAAAAATTATGTTAGTTATTTTTTTTTTAATTTAATACATTTTATTGAAAACAAAATGCTATGTAATAGCTTTGCCGCGGCAGTTCTCGAGTGCCACATGTCTTTTTTTATTGGCGTATCAGTAACGCTCAAAAAGAAAAGGCTATAGCCTTTTCTATTTATTAAAAAAAATTATGTTAGTTATTTTTTTTTAATTTAATACATTTTATTGAAAACAAAATGCTATGTAATAGCTTTGCCGCGGCAGTTCTCGAGTGCCACATGTCTTTTTTTATTGGCGTATCAGTAACGCTCAAAAAGAAAAGGCTATAGCCTTTTCTATTTATTAAAAAAAATTATGTTAGTTATTTTTTTTTAATTTAATACATTTTATTGAAAACAAAATGCTATGTAATAGCTTTGCCGCGGCAGTTCTCGAGTGCCACATGTCTTTTTTTATTGGCGTATCAGTAACGCTCAAAAAGAAAAGGCTATAGCCTTTTCTATTTATTAAAAAAAATTATGTTAGTTATTTTTTTTTAATTTAATACATTTTATTGAAAACAAAATGCTATGTAATAGCTTTGCCGCGGCAGTTCTCGAGTGCCACATGTCTTTTTTTATTGGCGTATCAGTAACGCTCAAAAAGAAAAGGCTATAGCCTTTTCTATTTATTAAAAAAATTATGTTACTTATTTTTTTTTAATTTAATACATTTTATTGAAAACAAAATGCTATGTAATAGCTTTGCCGCGGCAGTTCTCGAGTGCCACATGTCTTTTTTTATTGGCGTATCAGTAACGCTCAAAAAGAAAAGGCTATAGCCTTTTCTATTTATTAAAAAAAATTATGTTAGTTATTTTTTTTTAATTTAATACATTTTATTGAAAACAAAATGCTATGTAATAGCTTTGCCGCGGCAGTTCTCGAGTGCCACATGTCTTTTGGCGTATCAGTAACGCTCAAAAAGAAAAGGCTATAATAGCCTTTTCTATTAATTAAAAAAAATTATGTTAGTTATTTTTTTTTAATTTAATACATTTTATTGAAAACAAAATGCTATGTAATAGCTTTGCCGCGGCAGTTCTCGAGTGCCACATGTCTTTTTTTATTGGCGTATCAGTAACGCTCAAAAAGAAAAGGCTATAGCCTTTTCTTATTTATTAAAAAAAATTATGTTAGTTATTTTTTTTTAATTTAATACATTTTATTGAAAACAAAATGCTATGTAACGCAGCGCTCGGACTGTTCTCGAGTGCCAA
>CATQFJ010000072.1:0-37947 GCA_956483585.1 Gymnocheta viridis
GTCTTTTTTTTATTGGCGTATCAGTAAACGCTCCAAAAGAAAAGGCTATAGCCCTTTTATAAAATTTAAAAAAAATTATGTTAGTTATTTTTTTTTTAATTTAATACATTTTATTGAAAACAAAATGCTATGCAATGGCTTTTGCCGCGGCAGTTCTCGAGTGCCACATGTCTTTTTTTATTGGCGTATCAGTAACGCTCCAAAAGAAAAGGCTATAGCCTTTTCTAAAATTAAAAAAAATTATGTTAGTTATTTTTTTTTTTTTAATTTAATACATTTTATTGAAAACAAAATGCTATGCAATGGCTTTGCCGCGGCAGTTCTCGAGTGCCACATGTCTTTTTTTATTGGCGTATCAGTAACGCTCCAAAAGAAAAGGCTATAGCCTTTTATATAATTTAAAAAAATTATGTTAGTTATTTTTTTTTAATTTAATACATTTTATTGAAAACAAAATGCTATGCAATGGCTTTGCCCGCGGCAGTTCTCGAGTGCCACATGTCTTTTTTTTATTGGCGTATCAGTAACGCTCCAAAAGAAAAGGCTATAGCCTTTTCTAAAATTAAAAAAAAATTATGTTAGTTATTTTTTTTTTAATTTAATACATTTTATTGAAAACAAAATGCTATGCAATGGCTTTGCCGCGGCAGTTCTCGAGTGCCACATGTCTTTTTTTATTGGCGTATCAGTAACGCTTCAAAAGAAAAGGCTATAGCCTTTTCTAAAATTAAAAAAAATTATGTTAGTTACTTTTTTTTTAATTTAATACATTTTATTGAAAACAAAATGCTATGCAATGGCTTTGCCGCGGCAGTTCTCGAGTGCCACATGTCTTTTTTTACTGGCGTATCAGTAACGCTCCAAAAGAAAAGGCTATAGCCTTTTCTAAAATTTAAAAAAAATTATGTTAGTTATTTTTTTTTAATTTAATACATTTTTATTGAAAACAAAATGCTATGCAATGGCTTTGCCGCGGCAGTTCTCGAGTGCCACATGTCTTTTTTTTATTGGCGTATCAGTAACGCTCCAAAAGAAAAGGCTATATATAGCCTTTTCTAAAATTAAAAAAAATTATGTTAGTTATTTTTTTTTTTTTAATTTAATACATTTTATTGAAAACAAAATGCTATGCAATGGCTTTGCCTGCGGCAGTTCTCGAGTGCCACATGTCTTTTTTTATTGGCGTATCAGTAACGCTCCAAAAGAAAAGGCTATAGCCTTTTCTAAAATTAAAAAAATTATGTTAGTTATTTTTTTTTTTAATTTAATACATTTTATTGAAAACAAATTGCTATGCAATGGCTTTGCCGCGGCAGTTCTCGAGTGCCACATGTCTTGTTTTATTGGCGTATCAGTAACGCTCCAAAAGAAAAGGCTATAGCCTTTTCTAAAATTAAAAAAAATTATGTTAGTTATTTTTTTTTTTAATTTAATACATTTTATTGAAAACAAAATGCTATGCAATGGCTTTGCCGCGGCAGTTCTCGAGTGCCACATGTCTTTTTTTATTGGCGTATCAGTAACGCTCCAAAAGAAAAGGCTATAGCCTTTTCTAAAATTAAAAAAAATTATGTTAGTTATTTTTTTTTAATTTAATACATTTTATTGAAAACAAAATGCTATGCAATGGCTATGCCGCGGCAGTTCTCGAGTGCCACATGTCTTTTTTTATTGGCGTATCAGTAACGCTCCAAAAGAAAAGGCTATATATAGCCTTTTCTAAAATTAAAAAAAATTATGTTAGTTATTTTTTTTTAATTTAATACATTTTATTGAAAACAAAATGCTATGCAATGGCTTTGCCGCGGCAGTTCTCGAGTGCCACATGTCTTTTTTTATTGGCGTATCAGTAACGCTCCAAAAGAAAAGGCTATATATAGCCTTTTATAAAATTTAAAAAAATTATGTTAGTTATTTTTTTTTAATTTAATACATTTTATTGAAAACAAAATGCTATGCAATGGCTTTGCCGCGGCAGTTCTCGAGTGCCACATGTCTTTTTTTATTGGCGTATCAGTAACGCTCCAAAAGAAAAGGCTATAGCCTTTTCTAAAATTAAAAAAATTATGTTAGTTATTTTTTTTTTTAATTTAATACATTTTATTGAAAACAAAATGCTATGCAATGGCTTTGCCGCGGCAGTTCTCGAGTGCCACATGTCTTTTTTTATTGGCGTATCAGTAACGCTCCAAAAGAAAAGGCTATAATAGCCTTTTCTAAAATTAAAAAAAATTATGTTAGTTATTTTTTTTTTTAAATTTAATACATTTTATTGAAAACAAAATGCTATGCAATGGCTTTGCCGCGGCAGTTCTCGAGTGCCACATGTCTTTTTTTATTGGCGTATCAGTAACGCTCCAAAAGAAAAGGCTATAGCCTTTTCTAAAATTAAAAAAAATTATGTTAGTTATTTTTTTTTAATTTAATACATTTTATTGAAAACAAAATGCTATGCAATGGCTTTGCCGCGGCAGTTCTCGAGTGCCACATGTCTTTTTTTATTGGCGTATCAGTAACGCTTCAAAAGAAAAGGCTATAGCCTTTTCTAAAATTAAAAAAAATTATGTTAGTTATTTTTTTTTTAATTTAATACATTTTATTGAAAACAAAATGCTATGCAATGGCTTTGCCGCGGCAGTTCTCGAGTGCCACATGTCTTTTTTTATTGGCGTATCAGTAACGCTCCAAAAGAAAAGGCTATAGCCTTTTCTAAAATTAAAAAAAATTATGTTAGTTATTTTTTTTTAATTTAATACATTTTATTGAAAACAAAATGCTATGCAATGGCTTTGCCGCGGCAGTTCTCGAGTGCCACATGTCTTTTTTTATTGGCGTATCAGTAACGCTCCAAAAGAAAAAGCTATAGCCTTTTCTAAAATTAAAAAAAATTATGTTAGTTATTTTTTTTTTAATTTAATACATTTTATTGAAAACAAAATGCTATGCAATGGCTTTGCCGCGGCAGTTCTCGAGTGCCACATGTCTTTTTTTATTGGCGTATCAGTAACGCTTCAAAAGAAAAGGCTATAGCCTTTTCTAAAATTAAAAAAAATTATGTTAGTTATTTTTTTTTTAATTTAATACATTTTATTGAAAACAAAATGCTATGCAATGGCTTTGCCGCGGCAGTTCTCGAGTGCCACGTGTCTTTTTTTATTGGCGTGTCAGTAACGCTCCAAAAGAAAAGGCTATAGCCTTTTCTAAAATTAAAAAAAATTATGTTAGTTATTTTTTTTTAATTTAATACATTTTATTGAAAACAAAATGCTATGCAATGGCCTTGCCGCGGCAGTTCTCGAGTGCCACATGTCTTTTTTTATTGGCGTATCAGTAACGCTCCAAAAGAAAAGGCTATAGCCTTTTATAAAATTTAAAAAAATTATGTTAGTTATTTTTTTTTTAATTTAATACATTTTATTGAAAACAAAATGCTATGCAATGGCTTTGCCGCGGCAGTTCTCGAGTGCCACATGTCTTTTTTTATTGGCGTATCAGTAACGCTCCAAAAGAAAAGGCTATAGCCTTTTCTAAAATTAAAAAAAATTATGTTAGTTATTTTTTTTTTTTTAATTTAATACATTTTATTGAAAACAAAATGCTATGCAATGGCTTTGCCGCGGCAGTTCTCGAGTGCCACATGTCTTTTTTTATTGGCGTATCAGTAACGCTCCAAAAGAAAAGGCTATAGCCTTTTCTAAAATTAAAAAAAATTATGTTAGTAATTTTTTTTTTAATTTAATACATTTTATTGAAAACAAAATGCTATGCAATGGCTTTGCCGCGGCAGTTCTCGAGTGCCACATGTCTTTTTTTATTATCGTATCAGTAACGCTCCAAAAGAAAAGGCTATAGCCTTTTCTAAAATTAAAAAAAATTATGTTAGTTATTTTTTTTTAATTTAATACATTTTATTGAAAACAAAATGCTATGCAATGGCTTTGCCGCGGCAGTTCTCGAGTGCCACATGTCATTTTTTATTGGCGTATCAGTAACGCTCCAAAAGAAAAGGCTATAGCCTTTTCTAAAATTAAAAAAAATTATGTTAGTTATTTTTTTTTAATTTAATACATTTTATTGAAAACAAAATGCTATGCAATGGCTTTGCCGCGGCAGTTCTCGAGTGCCACATGTCTTTTTTTATTGGCGTATCAGTAACGCTCCAAAAGAAAAGGCTATAGCCTTTTATAAAATTTAAAAAAATTATGTTAGTTATTTTTTTTTAATTTAATACATTTTATTGAAAACAAAATGCTATGCAATGGCTTTGCCGCGGCAGTTCTCGAGTGCCACATGTCTTTTTTTATTGGCGTATCAGTAACGCTCCAAAAGAAAAGGCTATAGCCTTTTCTAAAATTAAAAAAAATTATGTTAGTTATTTTTTTTTTAATTTAATACATTTTATTGAAAACAAAATGCTATGCAATGGCTTTGCCGCGGCAGTTCTCGAGTGCCACATGTCTTTTTTTATTGGCGTATCAGTAACGCTCCAAAAGAAAAGGCTATAGCCTTTTCTAAAATTAAAAAAAATTATGTTAGTTATTTTTTTTTTTAATTTAATACATTTTATTGAAAACAAAATGCTATGCAATGGCTTTGCCGCGGCAGTTCTCGAGTGCCACATGTCTTTTTTTATTGGCGTATCAGTAACGCTCCAAAAGAAAAGGCTATAAATTTAATACATTTTATTGAAAACAAAATGCTATGCAATGGCTTTGCCGCGGCAGTTCTCGAGTGCCACATGTCTTTTTTTATTGGCGTATCAGTAACGCTCCAAAAGAAAAGGCTATAGCCTTTTCTAAAATTAAAAAAAATTATGTTAGTTATTTTTTTTTTTAATTTAATACATTTTATTGAAAACAAAATGCTATGCAATGGCTTTGCCGCGGCAGTTCTCGAGTGCCACATGTCTTTTTTTATTGGCGTATCAGTAACGCCTTTTCTAAAATTAAAAAAAATTATGTTAGTTATTTTTTTTTAATTTAATACATTTTATTGAAAACAAAATGCTATGCAATGGCTTTGCCGCGGCAGTTCTCGAGTGCCACATGTCTTTTTTTATTGGCGTATCAGTAACGCTCCAAAAGAAAAGGCTATATAGCCTTTTCTAAAATTAAAAAAAATTATGTTAGTTATTTTTTTTTAATTTAATACATTTTATTGAAAACAAAATGCTATGCAATGGCTTTGCCGCGGCAGTTCTCGAGTGCCACATGTCTTTTTTTATTGGCGTATCAGTAACGCTCCAAAAGAAAAGGCTATAGCCTTTTCTAAAATTAAAAAAAATTATGTTAGTTATTTTTTTTTAATTTAATACATTTTATTGAAAACAAAATGCTATGCAATGGCTTTGCCGCGGCAGTTCTCGAGTGCCACATGTCTTTTTTTATTGGCGTATCAGTAACGCTCCAAAAGAAAAGGCTATAGCCTTTTCTAAAATTAAAAAAAATTATGTTAGTTATTTTTTTTTAATTTAATACATTTTATTGAAAACAAAATGCTATGCAATGGCTTTGCCGCGGCAGTTCTCGAGTGCCACATGTCTTTTTTTATTGGCGTATCAGTAACGCTCCAAAAGAAAAGGCTATAGCCTTTTCTAAAATTAAAAAAAATTATGTTAGTTATTTTTTTTTTAATTTAATACATTTTATTGAAAACAAAATGCTTTGCAATGGCTTTGCCGCGGCAGTTCTCGAGTGCCACATGTCTTTTTTTATTGGCGTATCAGTAACGCTCCAAAAGAAAAGGCTATATATAGCCTTTTCTAAAATTAAAAAAAATTATGTTAGTTATTTTTTTTTAATTTAATACATTTTATTGAAAACAAAATGCTATGCAATGGCTTTGCCGCGGCAGTTCTCGAGTGCCACATGTCTTTTTTTATTGGCGTATCAGTAACGCTCCAAAAGAAAAGGCTATAGCCTTTTCTAAAATTAAAAAAAATTATGTTAGTTATTTTTTTTTAATTTAATACATTTTATTGAAAACAAAATGCTTTGCAATGGCTTTGCCGCGGCAGTTCTCGAGTGCCACATGTCTTTTTTTATTGGCGTATCAGTAACGCTCCAAAAGAAAAGGCTATAGCCTTTTCTAAAATTAAAAAAAATTATGTTAGTTATTTTTTTTTTAATTTAATACATTTTATTGAAAACAAAATGCTATGCAATGGCTTTGCCGCGGCAGTTCTCGAGTGCCACATGTCTTTTTTTATTGGCGTATCAGTAACGCTCCAAAAGAAAAGGCTATAGCCTTTTCTAAAATTAAAAAAAATTATGTTAGTTATTTTTTTTTTAATTTAATACATTTTATTGAAAACAAAATGCTATGCAATGGCTTTGCCGCGGCAGTTCTCGAGTGCCACATGTCTTTTTTTATTGGCGTATCAGTAACGCTCCAAAAGAAAAGGCTATAAATTTAATACATTTTATTGAAAACAAAATGCTATGCAATGGCTTTGCCGCGGCAGTTCTCGAGTGCCACATGTCTTTTTTTATTGGCGTATCAGTAACGCTCCAAAAGAAAAGGCTATAAATTTAATACATTTTATTGAAAACAAAATGCTATGCAATGGCTTTGCCGCGGCAGTTCTCGAGTGCCACATGTCTTTTTTTATTGGCGTATCAGTAACGCTCCAAAAGAAAAGGCTATAGCCTTTTCTAAAATTAAAAAAAATTATGTTAGTTATTTTTTTTTTAATTTAATACATTTTATTGAAAACAAAATGCTTTGCAATGGCTTTGCCGCGGCAGTTCTCGAGTGCCACATGTCTTTTTTTATTGGCGTATCAGTAACGCTCCAAAAGAAAAGGCTATATATAGCCTTTTCTAAAATTAAAAAAAATTATGTTAGTTATTTTTTTTTAATTTAATACATTTTATTGAAAACAAAATGCTATGCAATGGCTTTGCCGCGGCAGTTCTCGAGTGCCACATGTCTTTTTTTATTGGCGTATCAGTAACGCTCCAAAAGAAAAGGCTATAGCCTTTTCTAAAATTAAAAAAAATTATGTTAGTTATTTTTTTTTAATTTAATACATTTTATTGAAAACAAAATGCTTTGCAATGGCTTTGCCGCGGCAGTTCTCGAGTGCCACATGTCTTTTTTTATTGGCGTATCAGTAACGCTCCAAAAGAAAAGGCTATAGCCTTTTCTAAAATTAAAAAAAATTATGTTAGTTATTTTTTTTTTAATTTAATACATTTTATTGAAAACAAAATGCTATGCAATGGCTTTGCCGCGGCAGTTCTCGAGTGCCACATGTCTTTTTTTATTGGCGTATCAGTAACGCTCCAAAAGAAAAGGCTATAGCCTTTTCTAAAATTAAAAAAAATTATGTTAGTTATTTTTTTTTTAATTTAATACATTTTATTGAAAACAAAATGCTATGCAATGGCTTTGCCGCGGCAGTTCTCGAGTGCCACATGTCTTTTTTTATTGGCGTATCAGTAACGCTCCAAAAGAAAAGGCTATAAATTTAATACATTTTATTGAAAACAAAATGCTATGCAATGGCTTTGCCGCGGCAGTTCTCGAGTGCCACATGTCTTTTTTTATTGGCGTATCAGTAACGCTCCAAAAGAAAAGGCTATAAATTTAATACATTTTATTGAAAACAAAATGCTATGCAATGGCTTTGCCGCGGCAGTTCTCGAGTGCCACATGTCTTTTTTTATTGGCGTATCAGTAACGCTCCAAAAGAAAAGGCTATAGCCTTTTCTAAAATTAAAAAAAATTATGTTAGTTATTTTTTTTTTAATTTAATACATTTTATTGAAAACAAAATGCTATGCAATGGCTTTGCCGCGGCAGTTCTCGAGTGCCACATGTCTTTTTTTATTGGCGTATCAGTAACGCTCCAAAAGAAAAGGCTATAGCCTTTTCTAAAATTAAAAAAAATTATGTTAGTTATTTTTTTTTTAATTTAATACATTTTATTGAAAACAAAATGCTTTGCAATGGCTTTGCCGCGGCAGTTCTCGAGTGCCACATGTCTTTTTTTATTGGCGTATCAGTAACGCTCCAAAAGAAAAGGCTATATATAGCCTTTTCTAAAATTAAAAAAAATTATGTTAGTTATTTTTTTTTAATTTAATACATTTTATTGAAAACAAAATGCTATGCAATGGCTTTGCCGCGGCAGTTCTCGAGTGCCACATGTCTTTTTTTATTGGCGTATCAGTAACGCTCCAAAAGAAAAGGCTATAGCCTTTTCTAAAATTAAAAAAAATTATGTTAGTTATTTTTTTTTAATTTAATACATTTTATTGAAAACAAAATGCTTTGCAATGGCTTTGCCGCGGCAGTTCTCGAGTGCCACATGTCTTTTTTTATTGGCGTATCAGTAACGCTCCAAAAGAAAAGGCTATAGCCTTTTCTAAAATTAAAAAAAATTATGTTAGTTATTTTTTTTTTAATTTAATACATTTTATTGAAAACAAAATGCTATGCAATGGCTTTGCCGCGGCAGTTCTCGAGTGCCACATGTCTTTTTTTATTGGCGTATCAGTAACGCTCCAAAAGAAAAGGCTATAGCCTTTTCTAAAATTAAAAAAAATTATGTTAGTTATTTTTTTTTTAATTTAATACATTTTATTGAAAACAAAATGCTATGCAATGGCTTTGCCGCGGCAGTTCTCGAGTGCCACATGTCTTTTTTTATTGGCGTATCAGTAACGCTCCAAAAGAAAAGGCTATAAATTTAATACATTTTATTGAAAACAAAATGCTATGCAATGGCTTTGTATAGCCTTTTCTAAAATTAAAAAAAATTATGTTAGTTATTTTTTTTTTTAATTTAATACATTTTATTGAAAACAAAATGCTATGCAATGGCTTTGCCGCGGCAGTTCTCGAGTGCCACATGTCTTTTTTTATTGGCGTATCAGTAACGCCTTTTCTAAAATTAAAAAAAATTATGTTAGTTATTTTTTTTTAATTTAATACATTTTATTGAAAACAAAATGCTATGCAATGGCTTTGCCGCGGCAGTTCTCGAGTGCCACATGTCTTTTTTTATTGGCGTATCAGTAACGCTCCAAAAGAAAAGGCTATATAGCCTTTTCTAAAATTAAAAAAAATTATGTTAGTTATTTTTTTTTAATTTAATACATTTTATTGAAAACAAAATGCTATGCAATGGCTTTGCCGCGGCAGTTCTCGAGTGCCACATGTCTTTTTTTATTGGCGTATCAGTAACGCTCCAAAAGAAAAGGCTATAGCCTTTTCTAAAATTAAAAAAAATTATGTTAGTTATTTTTTTTTTAATTTAATACATTTTATTGAAAACAAAATGCTATGCAATGGCTTTGCCGCGGCAGTTCTCGAGTGCCACATGTCTTTTTTTATTGGCGTATCAGTAACGCTCCAAAAGAAAAGGCTATAGCCTTTTCTAAAATTAAAAAAATTATGTTAGTTATTTTTTTTTTTAATTTAATACATTTTATTGAAAACAAAATGCTATGCAATGGCTTTGCCGCGGCAGTTCTCGAGTGCCACATGTCTTTTTTTATTGGCGTATCAGTAACGCCTTTTCTAAAATTAAAAAAAATTATGTTAGTTATTTTTTTTTAATTTAATACATTTTATTGAAAACAAAATGCTATGCAATGGCTTTGCCGCGGCAGTTCTCGAGTGCCACATGTCTTTTTTTATTGGCGTATCAGTAACGCTCCAAAAGAAAAGGCTATAGCCTTTTCTAAAATAAAAAAAAATTATGTTAGTTATTTTTTTTTTTTAATTTAATACATTTTATTGAAAACAAAATGCTATGCAATGGCTTTGCCGCGGCAGTTCTCGAGTGCCACATGTCTTTTTTTATTGGCGTATCAGTAACGCCTTTTCTAAAATTAAAAAAAATTATGTTAGTTATTTTTTTTTAATTTAATACATTTTATTAAAAACAAAATGCTATGCAATGGCTTTGCCGCGGCAGTTCTCGAGTGCCACATGTCTTTTTTTATTGGCGTATCAGTAACGCCTTTTCTAAAATTAAAAAAAATTATGTTAGTTATTTTTTTTTAATTTAATACATTTTATTGAAAACAAAATGCTATGCAATGGCTTTGCCGCGGCAGTTCTCGAGTGCCACATGTCTTTTTTTATTGGCGTATCAGTAACGCTCCAAAAGAAAAGGCTATATAGCCTTTTCTAAAATTAAAAAAAATTATGTTAGTTATTTTTTTTAATTTAATACATTTTATTGAAAACAAAATGCTATGCAATGGCTTTGCCGCGGCAGTTCTCGAGTGCCACATGTCTTTTTTTATTGGCGTATCAGTAACGCCTTTTCTAAGATTAAAAAAAATTATGTTAGTTATTTTTTTTTAATTTAATACATTTTATTGAAAACAAAATGCTATGCAATGGCTTTGCCGCGGCAGTTCTCGAGTGCCACATGTCTTTTTTTATTGGCGTATCAGTAACGCTCCAAAAGAAAAGGCTATAGCCTTTTCTAAAATTAAAAAAAATTATGTTAGTTATTTTTTTTTAATTTAGTACATTTTATTGAAAACAAAATGCTTTGCAATGGCTTTGCCGCGGCAGTTCTCGAGTGCCACATGTCTTTTTTTATTGGCGTATCAGTAACGCTCCAAAAGAAAAGGCTATATATAGCCTTTTCTAAAATTAAAAAAAATTATGTTAGTTATTTTTTTTTTTAATTTAATACATTTTATTGAAAACAAAATGCTATGCAATGGCTTTGCCGCGGCAGTTCTCGAGTGCCACATGTCTTTTTTTATTGGCGTATCAGTAACGCTCCAAAAGAAAAGGCTATAGCCTTTTCTAAAATTAAAAAAAATTATGTTAGTTATTTTTTTTTAATTTAATACATTTTATTGAAAACAAAATGCTATGCAATGGCTTTGCCGCGGCAGTTCTCGAGTGCCACATGTCTTTTTTTATTGGCGTATCAGTAACGATCCAAAAGAAAAGGCTATAGCCTTTTCTAAAATTAAAAAAAATTATGTTAGTTATTTTTTTTTAATTTAATACATTTTATTGAAAACAAAATGCTATGCAATGGCTTTGCCGCGGCAGTTCTCGAGTGCCACATGTCTTTTTTTATTGGCGTATCAGTAACGCTCCAAAAGAAAAGGCTATAGCCTTTTCTAAAATTAAAAAAAATTATGTTAGTTATTTTTTTTTTAATTTAATACATTTTATTGAAAACAAAATGCTATGCAATGGCTTTGCCGCGGCAGTTCTCGAGTGCCACATGTCTTTTTTTATTGGCGTATCAGTAACGCTCCAAAAGAAAAGGCTATAGCCTTTTCTAAAATTAAAAAAATTATGTTAGTTATTTTTTTTTTTAATTTAATACATTTTATTGAAAACAAAATGCTATGCAATGGCTTTGCCGCGGCAGTTCTCGAGTGCCACATGTCTTTTTTTATTGGCGTATCAGTAACGCCTTTTCTAAAATTAAAAAAAATTATGTTAGTTATTTTTTTTTAATTTAATACATTTTATTGAAAACAAAATGCTATGCAATGGCTTTGCCGCGGCAGTTCTCGAGTGCCACATGTCTTTTTTTATTGGCGTATCAGTAACGCTCCAAAAGAAAAGGCTATAGCCTTTTCTAAAATTAAAAAAATTATGTTAGTTATTTTTTTTTTTTAATTTAATACATTTTATTGAAAACAAAATGCTATGCAATGGCTTTGCCGCGGCAGTTCTCGAGTGCCACATGTCTTTTTTTATTGGCGTATCAGTAACGCCTTTTCTAAAATTAAAAAAAATTATGTTAGTTATTTTTTTTTAATTTAATACATTTTATTAAAAACAAAATGCTATGCAATGGCTTTGCCGCGGCAGTTCTCGAGTGCCACATGTCTTTTTTATTGGCGTATCAGTAACGCCTTTTCTAAAATTAAAAAAAATTATGTTAGTTATTTTTTTTTAATTTAATACATTTTATTGAAAACAAAATGCTATGCAATGGCTTTGCCGCGGCAGTTCTCGAGTGCCACATGTCTTTTTTTATTGGCGTATCAGTAACGCTCCAAAAGAAAAGGCTATAGCCTTTTCTAAAATTAAAAAAAATTATGTTAGTTATTTTTTTTAATTTAATACATTTTATTGAAAACAAAATGCTATGCAATGGCTTTGCCGCGGCAGTTCTCGAGTGCCACATGTCTTTTTTTATTGGCGTATCAGTAACGCCTTTTCTAAGATTAAAAAAAATTATGTTAGTTATTTTTTTTTAATTTAATACATTTTATTGAAAACAAAATGCTATGCAATGGCTTTGCCGCGGCAGTTCTCGAGTGCCACATGTCTTTTTTTATTGGCGTATCAGTAACGCTCCAAAAGAAAAGGCTATAGCCTTTTCTAAAATTAAAAAAAATTATGTTAGTTATTTTTTTTTGATTTAATACATTTTATTGAAAACAAAATGCTATGCAATGGCTTTGCCGCGGCAGTTCTCGAGTGCCACATGTCTTTTTTTATTGGCGTATCAGTAACGCTCCAAAAGAAAAGGCTATAGCCTTTTCTAAAATTAAAAAAAATTATGTTAGTTATTTTTTTTTTAATTTAATACATTTTATTGAAAACAAAATGCTATGCAATGGCTTTGCCGCGGCAGTTCTCGAGTGCCACATGTCTTTTTTTATTGGCGTATCAGTAACGCTCCAAAAGAAAAGGCTATATATAGCCTTTTCTAAAATTAAAAAAAATTATGTTAGTTATTTTTTTTTTAATTTAATACATTTTATTGAAAACAAAATGCTATGCAATGGCTTTGCCGCGGCAGTTCTCGAGTGCCACATGTCTTTTTTTATTGGCGTATCAGTAACGCTCCAAAAGAAAAGGCTATAAATTTAATACATTTTATTGAAAACAAAATGCTATGCAATGGCTTTGCCGCGGCAGTTCTCGAGTGCCACATGTCTTTTTTTATTGGCGTATCAGTAACGCTCCAAAAGAAAAGGCTATAGCCTTTTCTAAAATTAAAAAAAATTATGTTAGTTATTTTTTTTTTAATTTAATACATTTTATTGAAAACAAAATGCTATGCAATGGCTTTGCCGCGGCAGTTCTCGAGTGCCACATGTCTTTTTTTATTGGCGTATCAGTAACGCTCCAAAAGAAAAGGCTATAGCCTTTTCTAAAATTAAAAAAAATTATGTTAGTTATTTTTTTTTAATTTAATACATTTTATTGAAAACAAAATGCTATGCAATGGCTTTGCCGCGGCAGTTCTCGAGTGCCACATGTCTTTTTTTATTGGCGTATCAGTAACGCTCCAAAAGAAAAGGCTATAGCCTTTTCTAAAATTAAAAAAAATTATGTTAGTTATTTTTTTTTAATTTAATACATTTTATTGAAAACAAAATGCTGTGCAATGGCTTTGCCGCGGCAGTTCTCGAGTGCCACATGTCTTTTTTTATTGGCGTATCAGTAACGCTCCAAAAGAAAAGGCTATATAGCCTTTTCTAAAATTAAAAAAAATTATGTTAGTTATTTTTTTTTAATTTAATACATTTTATTGAAAACAAAATGCTATGCAATGGCTTTGCCGCGGCAGTTCTCGAGTGCCACATGTCTTTTTTTATTGGCGTATCAGTAACGCTCCAAAAGAAAAGGCTATAAATTTAATACATTTTATTGAAAACAAAATGCTATGCAATGGCTTTGCCGCGGCAGTTCTCGAGTGCCACATGTCTTTTTTTATTGGCGTATCAGTAACGCTCCAAAAGAAAAGGCTATAGCCTTTTCTAAAATTAAAAAAAATTATGTTAGTTATTTTTTTTTTTAATTTAATACATTTTATTGAAAACAAAATGCTATGCAATGGCTTTGCCGCGGCAGTTCTCGAGTGCCACATGTCTTTTTTTATTGGCGTATCAGTAACGCCTTTTCTAAAATTAAAAAAAATTATGTTAGTTATTTTTTTTTAATTTAATACATTTTATTGAAAACAAAATGCTATGCAATGGCTTTGCCGCGGCAGTTCTCGAGTGCCACATGTCTTTTTTTATTGGCGTATCAGTAACGCTCCAAAAGAAAAGGCTATAGCCTTTTCTAAAATTAAAAAAAATTATGTTAGTTATTTTTTTTAATTTAATACATTTTATTGAAAACAAAATGCTATGCAATGGCTTTGCCGCGGCAGTTCTCGAGTGCCACATGTCTTTTTTTATTGGCGTATCAGTAACGCCTTTTCTAAGATTAAAAAAAATTATGTTAGTTATTTTTTTTTAATTTAATACATTTTATTGAAAACAAAATGCTATGCAATGGCTTTGCCGCGGCAGTTCTCGAGTGCCACATGTCTTTTTTTATTGGCGTATCAGTAACGCTCCAAAAGAAAAGGCTATAGCCTTTTCTAAAATTAAAAAAAATTATGTTAGTTATTTTTTTTTGATTTAATACATTTTATTGAAAACAAAATGCTATGCAATGGCTTTGCCGCGGCAGTTCTCGAGTGCCACATGTCTTTTTTTATTGGCGTATCAGTAACGCTCCAAAAGAAAAGGCTATAGCCTTTTCTAAAATTAAAAAAAATTATGTTAGTTATTTTTTTTTTAATTTAATACATTTTATTGAAAACAAAATGCTATGCAATGGCTTTGCCGCGGCAGTTCTCGAGTGCCACATGTCTTTTTTTATTGGCGTATCAGTAACGCTCCAAAAGAAAAGGCTATATATAGCCTTTTCTAAAATTAAAAAAAATTATGTTAGTTATTTTTTTTTTAATTTAATACATTTTATTGAAAACAAAATGCTATGCAATGGCTTTGCCGCGGCAGTTCTCGAGTGCCACATGTCTTTTTTTATTGGCGTATCAGTAACGCTCCAAAAGAAAAGGCTATAAATTTAATACATTTTATTGAAAACAAAATGCTATGCAATGGCTTTGCCGCGGCAGTTCTCGAGTGCCACATGTCTTTTTTTATTGGCGTATCAGTAACGCTCCAAAAGAAAAGGCTATAGCCTTTTCTAAAATTAAAAAAAATTATGTTAGTTATTTTTTTTTTAATTTAATACATTTTATTGAAAACAAAATGCTATGCAATGGCTTTGCCGCGGCAGTTCTCGAGTGCCACATGTCTTTTTTTATTGGCGTATCAGTAACGCTCCAAAAGAAAAGGCTATAGCCTTTTCTAAAATTAAAAAAAATTATGTTAGTTATTTTTTTTTAATTTAATACATTTTATTGAAAACAAAATGCTATGCAATGGCTTTGCCGCGGCAGTTCTCGAGTGCCACATGTCTTTTTTTATTGGCGTATCAGTAACGCTCCAAAAGAAAAGGCTATAGCCTTTTCTAAAATTAAAAAAAATTATGTTAGTTATTTTTTTTTAATTTAATACATTTTATTGAAAACAAAATGCTGTGCAATGGCTTTGCCGCGGCAGTTCTCGAGTGCCACATGTCTTTTTTTATTGGCGTATCAGTAACGCTCCAAAAGAAAAGGCTATATAGCCTTTTCTAAAATTAAAAAAAATTATGTTAGTTATTTTTTTTTAATTTAATACATTTTATTGAAAACAAAATGCTATGCAATGGCTTTGCCGCGGCAGTTCTCGAGTGCCACATGTCTTTTTTTATTGGCGTATCAGTAACGCTCCAAAAGAAAAGGCTATAAATTTAATACATTTTATTGAAAACAAAATGCTATGCAATGGCTTTGCCGCGGCAGTTCTCGAGTGCCACATGTCTTTTTTTATTGGCGTATCAGTAACGCTCCAAAAGAAAAGGCTATAGCCTTTTCTAAAATTAAAAAAAATTATGTTAGTTATTTTTTTTTTAATTTAATACATTTTATTGAAAACAAAATGCTATGCAATGGCTTTGCCGCGGCAGTTCTCGAGTGCCACATGTCTTTTTTTATTGGCGTATCAGTAACGCTCCAAAAGAAAAGGCTATAACCTTTACTAAAATTAAAAAAAATTATGTTAGTTATTTTTTTTTAATTTAATACATTTTATTGAAAACAAAATGCTATGCAATGGCTTTGCCGCGGCAGTTCTCGAGTGCCACATGTCTTTTTTTATTGGCGTATCAGTAACGCTCCAAAAGAAAAGGCTATAGCCTTTTCTAAAATTAAAAAAAATTATGTTAGTTATTTTTTTTTAATTTAATACATTTTATTGAAAACAAAATGCTATGCAATGGCTTTGCCGCGGCAGTTCTCGAGTGCCACATGTCTTTTTTTATTGGCGTATCAGTAACGCTCCAAAAGAAAGGGCTATATAGCCTTTTCTAAAATTAAAAAAAATTATGTTAGTTATTTTTTTTTAATTTAATACATTTTATTGAAAACAAAATGCTATGCAATGGCTTTGCCGCGGCAGTTCTCGAGTGCCACATGTCTTTTTTTATTGGCGTATCAGTAACGCTCCAAAAGAAAAGGCTATAGCCTTTTCTAAAATTAAAAAAAATTATGTTAGTTATTTTTTTTTAATTTAATACATTTTATTGAAAACAAAATGCTATGCAATGGCTTTGCCGCGGCAGTTCTCGAGTGCCACATGTCTTTTTTTATTGGCGTATCAGTAACGCTCCAAAAGAAAAGGCTATAGCCTTTTCTAAAATTAAAAAAAATTATGTTAGTTATTTTTTTTTAATTTAATACATTTTATTGAAAACAAAATGCTATGCAATGGCTTTGCCGCGGCAGTTCTCGAGTGCCACATGTCTTTTTTTATTGGCGTATCAGTAACGCTCCAAAAGAAAAGGCTATAGCCTTTTCTAAAATTAAAAAAAATTATGTTAGTTATTTTTTTTTAATTTAATACATTTTATTGAAAACAAAATGCTATGCAATGGCTTTGCCGCGGCAGTTCTCGAGTGCCACATGTCTTTTTTTATTGGCGTATCAGTAACGCTCCAAAAGAAAAGGCTATAGCCTTTTCTAAAATTAAAAAAAATTATGTTAGTTATTTTTTTTTTAATTTAATACATTTTATTGAAAACAAAATGCTATGCAATGGCTTTGCCGCGGCAGTTCTCGAGTGCCACATGTCTTTTTTTATTGGCGTATCAGTAATGCTCCAAAAGAAAAGGCTATAGCCTTTTCTAAAATTAAAAAAAATTATGTTAGTTATTTTTTTTTAATTTAATACATTTTATTGAAAAAAAAATGCTATGCAATGGCTTTGCCGCGGCAGTTCTCGAGTGCCACATGTCTTTTTTTATTGGCGTATCAGTAACGCTCCAAAAGAAAAGGCTATAGCCTTTTCTAAAATTAAAAAAAATTATGTTAGTTATTTTTTTTTAATTTAATACATTTTATTGAAAACAAAATGCTATGCAATGGCTTTGCCGCGGCAGTTCTCGAGTGTCACATGTCTTTTTTTATTGGCGTATCAGTAACGCTCCAAAAGAAAAGGCTATAGCCTTTTCTAAAATTAAAAAAAATTATGTTAGTTATTTTTTTTTAATTTAATACATTTTATTGAAAACAAAATGCTATGCAATGGCTTTGCCGCGGCAGTTCTCGAGTGCCACATGTCTTTTTTTATTGGCGTATCAGTAACGCTCCAAAAGAAAAGGCTATACCTTTTCTAAAATTAAAAAAAATTATGTTAGTTATTTTTTTTTAATTTAATACATTTTATTGAAAACAAAATGCTATGCAATGGCTTTGCCGCGGCAGTTCTCGAGTGCCACATGTCTTTTTTTATTGGCGTATCAGTAACGCTCCAAAAGAAAAGGCTATAGCCTTTTCTAAAATTAAAAAAAATTATGTTAGTTATTTTTTTTTTAATTTAATACATTTTATTGAAAACAAAATGCTATGCAATGGCTTTGCCGCGGCAGTTCTCGAGTGCCACATGTCTTTTTTTATTGGCGTATCAGTAACGCTCCAAAAGAAAAGGCTATAATAGCCTTTTCTAAAATTAAAAAAAATTATGTTAGTTATTTTTTTTTTTATTTAATACATTTTATTGAAAACAAAATGCTATGCAATGGCTTTGCCGCGGCAGTTCTCGAGTGCCACATGTCTTTTTTTATTGGCGTATCAGTAACGCTCCAAAAGAAAAGGCTATAGCCTTTTCTAAAATTAAAAAAAATTATGTTAGTTATTTTTTTTTTAATTTAATACATTTTATTGAAAACAAAATGCTATGCAATGGCTTTGCCGCGGCAGTTCTCGAGTGCCACATGTCTTTTTTTATTGGCGTATCAGTAACGCTCCAAAAGAAAAGGCTATATATAGCCTTTTCTAAAATTAAAAAAAATTATGTTAGTTATTTTTTTTTAATTTAATACATTTTATTGAAAACAAAATGCTATGCAATGGCTTTGCCGCGGCAGTTCTCGAGTGCCACATGTCTTTTTTTATTGGCGTATCAGTAACGCTCCAAAAGAAAAGGCTATAGCCTTTTCTAAAATTAAAAAAAATTATGTTAGTTATTTTTTTTTAATTTAATACATTTTATTGAAAACAAAATGCTATGCAATGGCTTTGCCGCGGCAGTTCTCGAGTGCCACATGTCTTTTTTTATTGGCGTATCAGTAACGCTCCAAAAGAAAAGGCTATAGCCTTTTCTAAAATTAAAAAAAATTATGTTAGTTATTTTTTTTTAATTTAATACATTTTATTGAAAACAAAATGCTATGCAATGGCTTTGCCGCGGCAGTTCTCGAGTGCCACATGTCTTTTTTTATTGGCGTATCAGTAACGCTCCAAAAGAAAAGGCTATACCTTTTCTAAAATTAAAAAAAATTATGTTAGTTATTTTTTTTTAATTTAATACATTTTATTGAAAACAAAATGCTATGCAATGGCTTTGCCGCGGCAGTTCTCGAGTGCCACATGTCTTTTTTTATTGGCGTATCAGTAACGCTCCAAAAGAAAAGGCTATAGCCTTTTCTAAAATTAAAAAAAATTATGTTAGTTATTTTTTTTTTTATTTAATACATTTTATTGAAAACAAAATGCTATGCAATGGCTTTGCCGCGGCAGTTCTCGAGTGCCACATGTCTTTTTTTATTGGCGTATCAGTAACGCTCCAAAAGAAAAGGCTATAGCCTTTTCTAAAATTAAAAAAAATTATGTTAGTTATTTTTTTTTTAATTTAATACATTTTATTGAAAACAAAATGCTATGCAATGGCTTTGCCGCGGCAGTTCTCGAGTGCCACATGTCTTTTTTTATTGGCGTATCAGTAACGCTCCAAAAGAAAAGGCTATATATAGCCTTTTCTAAAATTAAAAAAAATTATGTTAGTTATTTTTTTTTAATTTAATACATTTTATTGAAAACAAAATGCTATGCAATGGCTTTGCCGCGGCAGTTCTCGAGTGCCACATGTCTTTTTTTATTGGCGTATCAGTAACGCTCCAAAAGAAAAGGCTATAGCCTTTTCTAAAATTAAAAAAAATTATGTTAGTTATTTTTTTTTTAATTTAATACATTTTATTGAAAACAAAATGCTATGCAATGGCTTTGCCGCGGCAGTTCTCGAGTGCCACATGTCTTTTTTTATTGGCGTATCAGTAACGCTCCAAAAGAAAAGGCTATAGCCTTTTCTAAAATTAAAAAAAATTATGTTAGTTATTTTTTTTTTTAATTTAATACATTTTATTGAAAACAAAATGCTATGCAATGGCTTTACCGCGGCAGTTCTCGAGTGCCACATGTCTTTTTTTATTGGCGTATCAGTAACGCTCCAAAAGAAAAGGCTATAGCCTTTTCTAAAATTAAAAAAAATTATGTTAGTTATTTTTTTTTAATTTAATACATTTTATTGAAAACAAAATGCTATGCAATGGCTTTGCCGCGGCAGTTCTCGAGTGCCACATGTCTTTTTTTATTGGCGTATCAGTAACGCTCCAAAAGAAAAGGCTATATATAGCCTTTTCTAAAATTAAAAAAAATTATGTTAGTTATTTTTTTTTAATTTAATACATTTTATTGAAAACAAAATGCTATGCAATGGCTTTGCCGCGGCAGTTCTCGAGTGCCACATGTCTTTTTTTATTGGCGTATCAGTAACGCTCCAAAAGAAAAGGCTATAATAGCCTTTTCTAAAATTAAAAAAAATTATGTTAGTTATTTTTTTTTAATTTAATACATTTTATTGAAAACAAAATGCTATGCAATGGCTTTGCCGCGGCAGTTCTCGAGTGCCACATGTCTTTTTTTATTGGCGTATCAGTAACGCTCCAAAAGAAAAGGCTATAATAGCCTTTTCTAAAATTAAAAAAAATTATGTTAGTTATTTTTTTTTAATTTAATACATTTTATTGAAAACAAAATGCTATGCAATGGCTTTGCCGCGGCAGTTCTCGAGTGCCACATGTCTTTTTTTATTGGCGTATCAGTAACGCTCCAAAAGAAAAGGCTATATATAGCCTTTTCTAAAATTAAAAAAAATTATGTTAGTTATTTTTTTTTAATTTAATACATTTTATTGAAAACAAAATGCTATGCAATGGCTTTGCCGCGGCAGTTCTCGAGTGCCACATGTCTTTTTTTATTGGCGTATCAGTAACGCTCCAAAAGAAAAGGCTATAATAGCCTTTTCTAAAATTAAAAAAAATTATGTTAGTTATTTTTTTTTAATTTAATACATTTTATTGAAAACAAAATGCTATGCAATGGCTTTGCCGCGGCAGTTCTCGAGTGCCACATGTCTTTTTTTATTGGCGTATCAGTAACGCTCCAAAAGAAAAGGCTATAGCCTTTTCTAAAATTAAAAAAAATTATGTTAGTTATTTTTTTTTTTAATTTAATACATTTTATTCAAAACAAAATGCTATGCAATGGCTTTGCCGCGGCAGTTCTCGAGTGCCACATGTCTTTTTTTATTGGCGTATCAGTAACGCTCCAAAAGAAAAGGCTATAATAGCCTTTTCTAAAATTAAAAAAAATTATGTTAGTTATTTTTTTTTAATTTAATACATTTTATTGAAAACAAAATGCTATGCAATGGCTTTGCCGCGGCAGTTCTCGAGTGCCACATGTCTTTTTTTATTGGCGTATCAGTAACGCTCCAAAAGGAAAGGCTATAGCCTTTTCTAA
Source organism: Gymnocheta viridis (assembly GCA_956483585.1). Taxonomy (NCBI): domain Eukaryota; kingdom Metazoa; phylum Arthropoda; class Insecta; order Diptera; family Tachinidae; genus Gymnocheta; species Gymnocheta viridis. Next base: position 20,978 of record CATQFJ010000072.1, read on the forward strand.
AATTAAAAAAAATTATGTTAGTTATTTTTTTTTTAATTTAATACATTTTATTCAAAACAAAATGCTATGCAATGGCTTTGCCGCGGCAGTTCTCGAGTGCCACATGTCTTTTTTTATTGGCGTATCAGTAACGCTCCAAAAGAAAAGGCTATAATAATAGCCTTTTCTAAAATTAAAAAAAATTATGTTAGTTATTTTTTTTTAATTTAATACATTTTATTGAAAACAAAATGCTATGCAATGGCTTTGCCGCGGCAGTTCTCGAGTGCCACATGTCTTTTTTTATTGGCGTATCAGTAACGCTCCAAAAGAAAAGGCTATATATAGCCTTTTCTAAAATTAAAAAAAATTATGTTAGTTATTTTTTTTAATTTAATACATTTTATTGAAAACAAAATGCTATGCAATGGCTTTGCCGCGGCAGTTCTCGAGTGCCACATGTCTTTTTTTATTGGCGTATCAGTAACGCTCCAAAAGAAAAGGCTATAGCCTTTTCTAAAATTAAAAAAATTATGTTAGTTATTTTTTTTTTAATTTAATACATTTTATTCAAAACAAAATGCTATGCAATGGCTTTGCCGCGGCAGTTCTCGAGTGCCACATGTCTTTTTTTATTGGCGTATCAGTAACGCTCCAAAAGAAAAGGCTATATATAGCCTTTTCTAAAATTAAAAAAAATTATGTTAGTTATTTTTTTTTTAATTTAATACATTTTATTCAAAACAAAATGCTATGCAATGGCTTTGCCGCGGCAGTTCTCGAGTGCCACATGTCTTTTTTTATTGGCGTATCAGTAATGCTCCAAAAGAAAAGGCTATATATAGCCTTTTCTAAAATTAAAAAAAATTATGTTAGTTATTTTTTTTTAATTTAATACATTTTATTGAAAACAAAATGCTATGCAATGGCTTTGCCGCGGCAGTTCTCGAGTGCCACATGTCTTTTTTTATTGGCGTATCAGTAACGCTCCAAAAGAAAAGGCTATAATAGCCTTTTCTAAAATTAAAAAAAATTATGTTAGTTATTTTTTTTTAATTTAATACATTTTATTGAAAACAAAATGCTATGCAATGGCTTTGCCGCGGCAGTTCTCGAGTGCCACATGTCTTTTTTTATTGGCGTATCAGTAACGCTCCAAAAGAAAAGGCTATAGCCTTTTCTAAAATTAAAAAAAATTATGTTAGTTATTTTTTTTTTAATTTAATACATTTTATTCAAAACAAAATGCTATGCAATGGCTTTGCCGCGGCAGTTCTCGAGTGCCACATGTCTTTTTTTATTGGCGTATCAGTAACGCTCGAAAAGAAAAGGCTATAGCCTTTTCTAAAATTAAAAAAAAAATGTTAGTTATTTTTTTTTTAATTTAATACATTTTATTCAAAACAAAATGCTATGCAATGGCTTTGCCGCGGCAGTTCTCGAGTGCCACATGTCTTTTTTTATTGGCGTATCAGTAACGCTCCAAAAGAAAAGGCTATATATAGCCTTTTCTAAAATTAAAAAAAATTATGTTAGTTATTTTTTTTTTAATTTAATACATTTTATTGAAAACAAAATGCTATGCAATGGCTTTGCCGCGGCAGTTCTCGAGTGCCACATGTCTTTTTTTATTAGCGTATCAGTAACGCTCCAAAAGAAAAGGCTATAGCCTTTTCTAAAATTAAAAAAAATTATGTTAGTTATTTTTTTTTTTAATTTAATACATTTTATTCAAAACAAAATGCTATGCAATGGCTTTGCCGCGGCAGTTCTCGAGTGCCACATGTCTTTTTTTATTGGCGTATCAGTAACGCTCCAAAAGAAAAGGCTATAGCCTTTTCTAAAATTAAAAAAAATTATGTTAGTTATTTTTTTTTTAATTTAATACATTTTATTGAAAACAAAATGCTATGCAATGGCTTTGCCGCGGCAGTTCTCGAGTGCCACATGTCTTTTTTATTGGCGTATCAGTAACGCTCCAAAAGAAAAGGCTATAATAGCCTTTTCTAAAATTAAAAAAAATTATGTTAGTTATTTTTTTTTAATTTAATACATTTTATTGAAAACAAAATGCTATGCAATGGCTTTGCCGCGGCAGTTCTCGAGTGCCACATGTCTTTTTTTATTGGCGTATCAGTAACGCTCCAAAAGAAAAGGCTATAGCCTTTTCTAAAATTAAAAAAAATTATGTTAGTTATTTTTTTTTTAATTTAATACATTTTATTGAAAACAAAATGCTATGCAATGGCTTTGCCGCGGCAGTTCTCGAGTGCCACATGTCTTTTTTTATTGGCGTATCAGTAACGCTCCAAAAGAAAAGGCTATATATAGCCTTTTCTAAAATTAAAAAAAATTATGTTAGTTATTTTTTTTTTAATTCATTTTATTGAAAACAAAATGCTATGCAATGGCTTTGCCGCGGCAGTTCTCGAGTGCCACATGTCTTTTTTTATTGGCGTATCAGTAACGCTCCAAAAGAAAAGGCTATAGCATTTTCTAAAATTAAAAAAAATTATGTTAGTTATTTTTTTTTAATTTAATACATTTTATTGAAAACAAAATGCTATGCAATGGCTTTGCCGCGGCAGTTCTCGAGTGCCACATGTCTTTTTTTATTGGCGTATCAGTAACGCTCCAAAAGAAAAGGCTATAGCCTTTTCTAAAATTAAAAAAAATTATGTTAGTTATTTTTTTTTAATTTAATACATTTTATTGAAAACAAAATGCTATGCAATGGCTTTGCCGCGGCAGTTCTCGAGTGCCACATGTCTTTTTTTATTGGCGTATCAGTAACGCTCCAAAAGAAAAGGCTATAGCCTTTTCTAAAATTAAAAAAAATTATGTTAGTTATTTTTTTTTAATTTAATACATTTTATTGAAAACAAAATGCTATGCAATGGCTTTGCCGCGGCAGTTCTCGAGTGCCACATGTCTTTTTTTATTGGCGTATCAGTAACGCTCCAAAAGAAAAGGCTATAGCCTTTTCTAAAATTAAAAAAAATTATGTTAGTTATTTTTTTTTAATTTAATACATTTTATTGAAAACAAAATGCTATGCAATGGCTTTGCCGCGGCAGTTCTCGAGTGCCACATGTCTTTTTTTATTGGCGTATCAGTAACGCTCCAAAAGAAAAGGCTATAGCCTTTTCTAAAATTAAAAAAAATTATGTTAGTTATTTTTTTTTAATTTAATACATTTTATTGAAAACAAAATGCTATGCAATGGCTTTGCCGCGGCAGTTCTCGAGTGCCACATGTCTTTTTTTATTGGCGTATCAGTAACGCTCCAAAAGAAAAGGCTATAGCCTTTTCTAAAATTAAAAAAAATTATGTTAGTTATTTTTTTTTTAATTTAATACATTTTATTGAAAACAAAATGCTATGCAATGGCTTTGCCGCGGCAGTTCTCGAGTGCCACATGTCTTTTTTTATTGGCGTATCAGTAACGCTCCAAAAGAAAAGGCTATAGCCTTTTCTAAAATTAAAAAAAATTATGTTAGTTATTTTTTTTTAATTTAATACATTTTATTGAAAACAAAATGCTATGCAATGGCTTTGCCGCGGCAGTTCTCGAGTGCCACATGTCTTTTTTTATTGGCGTATCAGTAACGCTCCAAAAGAAAAGGCTATAGCCTTTTCTAAAATTAAAAAAAATTATGTTAGTTATTTTTTTTTAATTTAATACATTTTATTGAAAACAAAATGCTATGCAATGGCTTTGCCGCGGCAGTTCTCGAGTGCCACATGTCTTTTTTTATTGGCGTATCAGTAACGCTCCAAAAGAAAAGGCTATAGCCTTTTCTAAAATTAAAAAAAATTATGTTAGTTATTTTTTTTTAATTTAATACATTTTATTGAAAACAAAATGCTATGCAATGGCTTTGCCGCGGCAGTTCTCGAGTGCCACATGTCTTTTTTTATTGGCGTATCAGTAACGCTCCAAAAGAAAAGGCTATAGCCTTTTCTAAAATTAAAAAAAATTATGTTAGTTATTTTTTTTTTAATTTAATACATTTTATTGAAAACAAAATGCTATGCAATGGCTTTGCCGCGGCAGTTCTCGAGTGCCACATGTCTTTTTTTATTGGCGTATCAGTAACGCTCCAAAAGAAAAGGCTATAGCCTTTTCTAAAATTAAAAAAAATTATGTTAGTTATTTTTTTTTAATTTAATACATTTTATTGAAAACAAAATGCTATGCAATGGCTTTGCCGCGGCAGTTCTCGAGTGCCACATGTCTTTTTTTATTGGCGTATCAGTAACGCTCCAAAAGAAAAGGCTATAGCCTTTTCTAAAATTAAAAAAAATTATGTTAGTTATTTTTTTTTTAATTTAATACATTTTATTGAAAACAAAATGCTATGCAATGGCTTTGCCGCGGCAGTTCTCGAGTGCCACATGTCTTTTTTTATTGGCGTATCAGTAACGCTCCAAAAGAAAAGGCTATAGCCTTTTCTAAAATTAAAAAAAATTATGTTAGTTATTTTTTTTTAATTTAATACATTTTATTGAAAACAAAATGCTATGCAATGGCTTTGCCGCGGCAGTTCTCGAGTGCCACATGTCTTTTTTTATTGGCGTATCAGTAACGCTCCAAAAGAAAAGGCTATAGCCTTTTCTAAAATTAAAAAAAATTATGTTAGTTATTTTTTTTTAATTTAATACATTTTATTGAAAACAAAATGCTATGCAATGGCTTTGCCGCGGCAGTTCTCGAGTGCCACATGTCTTTTTTTATTGGCGTATCAGTAACGCTCCAAAAGAAAAGGCTATAGCCTTTTCTAAAATTAAAAAAAATTATGTTAGTTATTTTTTTTTAATTTAATACATTTTATTGAAAACAAAATGCTATGCAATGGCTTTGCCGCGGCAGTTCTCGAGTGCCACATGTCTTTTTTTATTGGCGTATCAGTAACGCTCCAAAAGAAAAGGCTATAGCCTTTTCTAAAATTAAAAAAAATTATGTTAGTTATTTTTTTTTAATTTAATACATTTTATTGAAAACAAAATGCTATGCAATGGCTTTGCCGCGGCAGTTCTCGAGTGCCACATGTCTTTTTTTATTGGCGTATCAGTAACGCTCCAAAAGAAAAGGCTATAGCCTTTTCTAAAATTAAAAAAAATTATGTTAGTTATTTTTTTTTAATTTAATACATTTTATTGAAAACAAAATGCTATGCAATGGCTTTGCCGCGGCAGTTCTCGAGTGCCACATGTCTTTTTTTATTGGCGTATCAGTAACGCTCCAAAAGAAAAGGCTATAGCCTTTTCTAAAATTAAAAAAAATTATGTTAGTTATTTTTTTTTAATTTAATACATTTTATTGAAAACAAAATGCTATGCAATGGCTTTGCCGCGGCAGTTCTCGAGTGCCACATGTCTTTTTTTATTGGCGTATCAGTAACGCTCCAAAAGAAAAGGCTATAGCCTTTTCTAAAATTAAAAAAAATTATGTTAGTTATTTTTTTTTAATTTAATACATTTTATTGAAAACAAAATGCTATGCAATGGCTTTGCCGCGGCAGTTCTCGAGTGCCACATGTCTTTTTTTATTGGCGTATCAGTAACGCTCCAAAAGAAAAGGCTATAGCCTTTTCTAAAATTAAAAAAAATTATGTTAGTTATTTTTTTTTAATTTAATACATTTTATTGAAAACAAAATGCTATGCAATGGCTTTGCCGCGGCAGTTCTCGAGTGCCACATGTCTTTTTTTATTGGCGTATCAGTAACGCTCCAAAAGAAAAGGCTATAGCCTTTTCTAAAATTAAAAAAAATTATGTTAGTTATTTTTTTTTAATTTAATACATTTTATTGAAAACAAAATGCTATGCAATGGCTTTGCCGCGGCAGTTCTCGAGTGCCACATGTCTTTTTTTATTGGCGTATCAGTAACGCTCCAAAAGAAAAGGCTATAGCCTTTTCTAAAATTAAAAAAAATTATGTTAGTTATTTTTTTTTTAATTTAATACATTTTATTGAAAACAAAATGCTATGCAATGGCTTTGCCGCGGCAGTTCTCGAGTGCCACATGTCTTTTTTTATTGGCGTATCAGTAACGCTCCAAAAGAAAAGGCTATAGCCTTTTCTAAAATTAAAAAAAATTATGTTAGTTATTTTTTTTTAATTTAATACATTTTATTGAAAACAAAATGCTATGCAATGGCTTTGCCGCGGCAGTTCTCGAGTGCCACATGTCTTTTTTTATTGGCGTATCAGTAACGCTCCAAAAGAAAAGGCTATAGCCTTTTCTAAAATTAAAAAAAATTATGTTAGTTATTTTTTTTTAATTTAATACATTTTATTGAAAACAAAATGCTATGCAATGGCTTTGCCGCGGCAGTTCTCGAGTGCCACATGTCTTTTTTTATTGGCGTATCAGTAACGCTCCAAAAGAAAAGGCTATAGCCTTTTCTAAAATTAAAAAAAATTATGTTAGTTATTTTTTTTTTAATTTAATACATTTTATTGAAAACAAAATGCTATGCAATGGCTTTGCCGCGGCAGTTCTCGAGTGCCACATGTCTTTTTTTATTGGCGTATCAGTAACGCTCCAAAAGAAAAGGCTATAGCCTTTTCTAAAATTAAAAAAAATTATGTTAGTTATTTTTTTTTAATTTAATACATTTTATTGAAAACAAAATGCTATGCAATGGCTTTGCCGCGGCAGTTCTCGAGTGCCACATGTCTTTTTTTATTGGCGTATCAGTAACGCTCCAAAAGAAAAGGCTATAGCCTTTTCTAAAATTAAAAAAAATTATGTTAGTTATTTTTTTTTAATTTAATACATTTTATTGAAAACAAAATGCTATGCAATGGCTTTGCCGCGGCAGTTCTCGAGTGCCACATGTCTTTTTTTATTGGCGTATCAGTAACGCTCCAAAAGAAAAGGCTATAGCCTTTTCTAAAATTAAAAAAAATTATGTTAGTTATTTTTTTTTTAATTTAATACATTTTATTGAAAACAAAATGCTATGCAATGGCTTTGCCGCGGCAGTTCTCGAGTGCCACATGTCTTTTTTTATTGGCGTATCAGTAACGCTCCAAAAGAAAAGGCTATAGCCTTTTCTAAAATTAAAAAAAATTATGTTAGTTATTTTTTTTTAATTTAATACATTTTATTGAAAACAAAATGCTATGCAATGGCTTTGCCGCGGCAGTTCTCGAGTGCCACATGTCTTTTTTTATTGGCGTATCAGTAACGCTCCAAAAGAAAAGGCTATAGCCTTTTCTAAAATTAAAAAAAATTATGTTAGTTATTTTTTTTTAATTTAATACATTTTATTGAAAACAAAATGCTATGCAATGGCTTTGCCGCGGCAGTTCTCGAGTGCCACATGTCTTTTTTTATTGGCGTATCAGTAACGCTCCAAAAGAAAAGGCTATAGCCTTTTCTAAAATTAAAAAAAATTATGTTAGTTATTTTTTTTTAATTTAATACATTTTATTGAAAACAAAATGCTATGCAATGGCTTTGCCGCGGCAGTTCTCGAGTGCCACATGTCTTTTTTTATTGGCGTATCAGTAACGCTCCAAAAGAAAAGGCTATAGCCTTTTCTAAAATTAAAAAAAATTATGTTAGTTATTTTTTTTTAATTTAATACATTTTATTGAAAACAAAATGCTATGCAATGGCTTTGCCGCGGCAGTTCTCGAGTGCCACATGTCTTTTTTTATTGGCGTATCAGTAACGCTCCAAAAGAAAAGGCTATAGCCTTTTCTAAAATTAAAAAAAATTATGTTAGTTATTTTTTTTTTAATTTAATACATTTTATTGAAAACAAAATGCTATGCAATGGCTTTGCCGCGGCAGTTCTCGAGTGCCACATGTCTTTTTTTATTGGCGTATCAGTAACGCTCCAAAAGAAAAGGCTATAGCCTTTTCTAAAATTAAAAAAAATTATGTTAGTTATTTTTTTTTAATTTAATACATTTTATTGAAAACAAAATGCTATGCAATGGCTTTGCCGCGGCAGTTCTCGAGTGCCACATGTCTTTTTTTATTGGCGTATCAGTAACGCTCCAAAAGAAAAGGCTATAGCCTTTTCTAAAATTAAAAAAAATTATGTTAGTTATTTTTTTTTAATTTAATACATTTTATTGAAAACAAAATGCTATGCAATGGCTTTGCCGCGGCAGTTCTCGAGTGCCACATGTCTTTTTTTATTGGCGTATCAGTAACGCTCCAAAAGAAAAGGCTATAGCCTTTTCTAAAATTAAAAAAAATTATGTTAGTTATTTTTTTTTAATTTAATACATTTTATTGAAAACAAAATGCTATGCAATGGCTTTGCCGCGGCAGTTCTCGAGTGCCACATGTCTTTTTTTATTGGCGTATCAGTAACGCTCCAAAAGAAAAGGCTATAGCCTTTTCTAAAATTAAAAAAAATTATGTTAGTTATTTTTTTTTAATTTAATACATTTTATTGAAAACAAAATGCTATGCAATGGCTTTGCCGCGGCAGTTCTCGAGTGCCACATGTCTTTTTTTATTGGCGTATCAGTAACGCTCCAAAAGAAAAGGCTATAGCCTTTTCTAAAATTAAAAAAAATTATGTTAGTTATTTTTTTTTAATTTAATACATTTTATTGAAAACAAAATGCTATGCAATGGCTTTGCCGCGGCAGTTCTCGAGTGCCACATGTCTTTTTTTATTGGCGTATCAGTAACGCTCCAAAAGAAAAGGCTATAGCCTTTTCTAAAATTAAAAAAAATTATGTTAGTTATTTTTTTTTAATTTAATACATTTTATTGAAAACAAAATGCTATGCAATGGCTTTGCCGCGGCAGTTCTCGAGTGCCACATGTCTTTTTTTATTGGCGTATCAGTAACGCTCCAAAAGAAAAGGCTATAGCCTTTTCTAAAATTAAAAAAAATTATGTTAGTTATTTTTTTTTAATTTAATACATTTTATTGAAAACAAAATGCTATGCAATGGCTTTGCCGCGGCAGTTCTCGAGTGCCACATGTCTTTTTTTATTGGCGTATCAGTAACGCTCCAAAAGAAAAGGCTATAGCCTTTTCTAAAATTAAAAAAAATTATGTTAGTTATTTTTTTTTAATTTAATACATTTTATTGAAAACAAAATGCTATGCAATGGCTTTGCCGCGGCAGTTCTCGAGTGCCACATGTCTTTTTTTATTGGCGTATCAGTAACGCTCCAAAAGAAAAGGCTATAGCCTTTTCTAAAATTAAAAAAAATTATGTTAGTTATTTTTTTTTAATAATTTAATACATTTTATTGAAAACAAAATGCTATGCAATGGCTTTGCCGCGGCAGTTCTCGAGTGCCACATGTCTTTTTTTATTGGCGTATCAGTAACGCTCCAAAAGAAAAGGCTATAGCCTTTTCTAAAATTAAAAAAAATTATGTTAGTTATTTTTTTTTTAATTTAATACATTTTATTGAAAACAAAATGCTATGCAATGGCTTTGCCGCGGCAGTTCTCGAGTGCCACATGTCTTTTTTTATTGGCGTATCAGTAACGCTCCAAAAGAAAAGGCTATAGCCTTTTCTAAAATTAAAAAAAATTATGTTAGTTATTTTTTTTTAATTTAATACATTTTATTGAAAACAAAATGCTATGCAATGGCTTTGCCGCGGCAGTTCTCGAGTGCCACATGTCTTTTTTTATTGGCGTATCAGTAACGCTCCAAAAGAAAAGGCTATAGCCTTTTCTAAAATTAAAAAAAAATTATGTTAGTTATTTTTTTTTAATTTAATACATTTTATTGAAAACAAAATGCTATGCAATGGCTTTGCCGCGGCAGTTCTCGAGTGCCACATGTCTTTTTTTATTGGCGTATCAGTAACGCTCCAAAAGAAAAGGCTATAGCCTTTTCTAAAATTAAAAAAAATTATGTTAGTTATTTTTTTTTAATTTAATACATTTTATTGAAAACAAAATGCTATGCAATGGCTTTGCCGCGGCAGTTCTCGAGTGCCACATGTCTTTTTTTATTGGCGTATCAGTAACGCTCCAAAAGAAAAGGCTATAGCCTTTTCTAAAATTAAAAAAAATTATGTTAGTTATTTTTTTTTTAATTTAATACATTTTATTGAAAACAAAATGCTATGCAATGGCTTTGCCGCGGCAGTTCTCGAGTGCCACATGTCTTTTTTTATTGGCGTATCAGTAACGCTCCAAAAGAAAAGGCTATAGCCTTTTCTAAAATTAAAAAAAATTATGTTAGTTATTTTTTTTTTAATTTAATACATTTTATTGAAAACAAAATGCTATGCAATGGCTTTGCCGCGGCAGTTCTCGAGTGCCACATGTCTTTTTTTATTGGCGTATCAGTAACGCTACAAAAGAAAAGGCTATATATAGCCTTTTCTAAAATTAAAAAAAATTATGTTAGTTATTTTTTTTTTAATTTAATACATTTTATTGAAAACAAAATGCTATGCAATGGCTTTGCCGCGGCAGTTCTCGAGTGCCACATGTCTTTTTTTATTGGCGTATCAGTAACGCTCCAAAAGAAAAGGCTATAGCCTTTTCTAAAATTAAAAAAAATTATGTTAGTTATTTTTTTTTTAATTTAATACATTTTATTGAAAACAAAATGCTTTGCAATGGCTTTGCCGCGGCAGTTCTCGAGTGCCACATGTCTTTTTTTATTGGCGTATCAGTAACGCTCCAAAAGAAAAGGCTATAATAGCCTTTTCTAAAATTAAAAAAAATTATGTTAGTTATTTTTTTTTTAATTTAATACATTTTATTGAAAACAAAATGCTATGCAATGGCTTTGCCGCGGCAGTTCTCGAGTGCCACATGTCTTTTTTTATTGGCGTATCAGTAACGCTCCAAAAGAAAAGGCTATAGCCTTTTCTAAAATTAAAAAAAATTATGTTAGTTATTTTTTTTTAATTTAATACATTTTATTGAAAACAAAATGCTATGCAATGGCTTTGCCGCGGCAGTTCTCGAGTGCCACATGTCTTTTTTTATTGGCGTATCAGTAACGCTCCAAAAGAAAAGGCTATAGCCTTTTCTAAAATTAAAAAAAATTATGTTAGTTATTTTTTTTAATTTAATACATTTTATTGAAAACAAAATGCTATGCAATGGCTTTGCCGCGGCAGTTCTCGAGTGCCACATGTCTTTTTTTATTGGCGTATCAGTAACGCTCCAAAAGAAAAGGCTATAGCCTTTTCTAAAATTAAAAAAAATTATGTTAGTTATTTTTTTTTAATTTAATACATTTTATTGAAAACAAAATGCTATGCAATGGCTTTGCCGCGGCAGTTCTCGAGTGCCACATGTCTTTTTTTATTGGCGTATCAGTAACGCTCCAAAAGAAAAGGCTATAGCCTTTTCTAAAATTAAAAAAAATTATGTTAGTTATTTTTTTTTAATTTAATACATTTTATTGAAAACAAAATGCTATGCAATGGCTTTGCCGCGGCAGTTCTCGAGTGCCACATGTCTTTTTTTATTGGCGTATCAGTAACGCTCCAAAAGAAAAGGCTATAGCCTTTTCTAAAATTAAAAAAAATTATGTTAGTTATTTTTTTTTTAATTTAATACATTTTATTGAAAACAAAATGCTATGCAATGGCTTTGCCGCGGCAGTTCTCGAGTGCCACATGTCTTTTTTTATTGGCGTATCAGTAACGCTCCAAAAGAAAAGGCTATAGCCTTTTCTAAAATTAAAAAAAATTATGTTAGTTATTTTTTTTTTAATTTAATACATTTTATTGAAAACAAAATGCTATGCAATGGCTTTGCCGCGGCAGTTCTCGAGTGCCACATGTCTTTTTTTATTGGCGTATCAGTAACGCTCCAAAAGAAAAGGCTATAGCCTTTTCTAAAATTAAAAAAAATTATGTTAGTTATTTTTTTTTTAATTTAATACATTTTATTGAAAACAAAATGCTATGCAATGGCTTTGCCGCGGCAGTTCTCGAGTGCCACATGTCTTTTTTTATTGGCGTATCAGTAACGCTCCAAAAGAAAAGGCTATAGCCTTTTCTAAAATTAAAAAAAATTATGTTAGTTATTTTTTTTTTAATTTAATACATTTTATTGAAAACAAAATGCTATGCAATGGCTTTGCCGCGGCAGTTCTCGAGTGCCACATGTCTTTTTTTATTGGCGTATCAGTAACGCTCCAAAAGAAAAGGCTATAGCCTTTTCTAAAATTAAAAAAAATTATGTTAGTTATTTTTTTTTTAATTTAATACATTTTATTGAAAACAAAATGCTATGCAATGGCTTTGCCGCGGCAGTTCTCGAGTGCCACATGTCTTTTTTTATTGGCGTATCAGTAACGCTCCAAAAGAAAAGGCTATAGCCTTTTCTAAAATTAAAAAAAATTATGTTAGTTATTTTTTTTTTAATTTAATACATTTTATTGAAAACAAAATGCTATGCAATGGCTTTGCCGCGGCAGTTCTCGAGTGCCACATGTCTTTTTTTATTGGCGTATCAGTAACGCTCCAAAAGAAAAGGCTATAGCCTTTTCTAAAATTAAAAAAAATTATGTTAGTTATTTTTTTTTTAATTTAATACATTTTATTGAAAACAAAATGCTATGCAATGGCTTTGCCGCGGCAGTTCTCGAGTGCCACATGTCTTTTTTTATTGGCGTATCAGTAACGCTCCAAAAGAAAAGGCTATAGCCTTTTCTAAAATTAAAAAAAATTATGTTAGTTATTTTTTTTTTAATTTAATACATTTTATTGAAAACAAAATGCTATGCAATGGCTTTGCCGCGGCAGTTCTCGAGTGCCACATGTCTTTTTTTATTGGCGTATCAGTAACGCTCCAAAAGAAAAGGCTATAGCCTTTTCTAAAATTAAAAAAAATTATGTTAGTTATTTTTTTTTTAATTTAATACATTTTATTGAAAACAAAATGCTATGCAATGGCTTTGCCGCGGCAGTTCTCGAGTGCCACATGTCTTTTTTTATTGGCGTATCAGTAACGCTCCAAAAGAAAAGGCTATAGCCTTTTCTAAAATTAAAAAAAATTATGTTAGTTATTTTTTTTTAATTTAATACATTTTATTGAAAACAAAATGCTATGCAATGGCTTTGCCGCGGCAGTTCTCGAGTGCCACATGTCTTTTTTTATTGGCGTATCAGTAACGCTCCAAAAGAAAAGGCTATAGCCTTTTCTAAAATTAAAAAAAAAAAATTATGTTAGTTATTTTTTTTTAATTTAATACATTTTATTGAAAACAAAATGCTATGCAATGGCTTTGCCGCGGCAGTTCTCGAGTGCCACATGTCTTTTTTTATTGGCGTATCAGTAACGCTCCAAAAGAAAAGGCTATAGCCTTTTCTAAAATTAAAAAAAATTATGTTAGTTATTTTTTTTTTAATTTAATACATTTTATTGAAAACAAAATGCTATGCAATGGCTTTGCCGCGGCAGTTCTCGAGTGCCACATGTCTTTTTTTATTGGCGTATCAGTAACGCTCCAAAAGAAAAGGCTATAGCCTTTTCTAAAATTAAAAAAAATTATGTTAGTTATTTTTTTTTTAATTTAATACATTTTATTGAAAACAAAATGCTATGCAATGGCTTTGCCGCGGCAGTTCTCGAGTGCCACATGTCTTTTTTTATTGGCGTATCAGTAACGCTCCAAAAGAAAAGGCTATAGCCTTTTCTAAAATTAAAAAAAATTATGTTAGTTATTTTTTTTTTAATTTAATACATTTTATTGAAAACAAAATGCTATGCAATGGCTTTGCCGCGGCAGTTCTCGAGTGCCACATGTCTTTTTTTATTGGCGTATCAGTAACGCTCCAAAAGAAAAGGCTATAGCCTTTTCTAAAATTAAAAAAAATTATGTTAGTTATTTTTTTTTTAATTTAATACATTTTATTGAAAACAAAATGCTATGCAATGGCTTTGCCGCGGCAGTTCTCGAGTGCCACATGTCTTTTTTTATTGGCGTATCAGTAACGCTCCAAAAGAAAAGGCTATAGCCTTTTCTAAAATTAAAAAAAATTATGTTAGTTATTTTTTTTTTAATTTAATACATTTTATTGAAAACAAAATGCTATGCAATGGCTTTGCCGCGGCAGTTCTCGAGTGCCACATGTCTTTTTTTATTGGCGTATCAGTAACGCTCCAAAAGAAAAGGCTATAGCCTTTTCTAAAATTAAAAAAAATTATGTTAGTTATTTTTTTTTAATTTAATACATTTTATTGAAAACAAAATGCTATGCAATGGCTTTGCCGCGGCAGTTCTCGAGTGCCACATGTCTTTTTTTATTGGCGTATCAGTAACGCTCCAAAAGAAAAGGCTATAGCCTTTTCTAAAATTAAAAAAAATTATGTTAGTTATTTTTTTTTTAATTTAATACATTTTATTGAAAACAAAATGCTATGCAATGGCTTTGCCGCGGCAGTTCTCGAGTGCCACATGTCTTTTTTTATTGGCGTATCAGTAACGCTCCAAAAGAAAAGAGCCTTTTCTAAAATTAAAAAAAATTATGTTAGTTATTTTTTTTTTAATTTAATACATTTTATTGAAAACAAAATGCTATGCAATGGCTTTGCCGCGGCAGTTCTCGAGTGCCACATGTCTTTTTTTATTGGCGTATCAGTAACGCTCCAAAAGAAAAGGCTATAGCCTTTTCTAAAATTAAAAAAAATTATGTTAGTTATTTTTTTTTTAATTTAATACATTTTATTGAAAACAAAATGCTATGCAATGGCTTTGCCGCGGCAGTTCTCGAGTGCCACATGTCTTTTTTTATTGGCGTATCAGTAACGCTCCAAAAGAAAAGGCTATAGCCTTTTCTAAAATTAAAAAAAATTATGTTAGTTATTTTTTTTTTAATTTAATACATTTTATTGAAAACAAAATGCTATGCAATGGCTTTGCCGCGGCAGTTCTCGAGTGCCACATGTCTTTTTTTATTGGCGTATCAGTAACGCTCCAAAAGAAAAGGCTATAGCCTTTTCTAAAATTAAAAAAAATTATGTTAGTTATTTTTTTTTTAATTTAATACATTTTATTGAAAACAAAATGCTATGCAATGGCTTTGCCGCGGCAGTTCTCGAGTGCCACATGTCTTTTTTTATTGGCGTATCAGTAACGCTCCAAAAGAAAAGGCTATAGCCTTTTCTAAAATTAAAAAAAATTATGTTAGTTATTTTTTTTTTAATTTAATACATTTTATTGAAAACAAAATGCTATGCAATGGCTTTGCCGCGGCAGTTCTCGAGTGCCACATGTCTTTTTTTATTGGCGTATCAGTAACGCTCCAAAAGAAAAGGCTATAGCCTTTTCTAAAATTAAAAAAAATTATGTTAGTTATTTTTTTTTTAATTTAATACATTTTATTGAAAACAAAATGCTATGCAATGGCTTTGCCGCGGCAGTTCTCGAGTGCCACATGTCTTTTTTTATTGGCGTATCAGTAACGCTCCAAAAGAAAAGGCTATAGCCTTTTCTAAAATTAAAAAAAATTATGTTAGTTATTTTTTTTTTAATTTAATACATTTTATTGAAAACAAAATGCTATGCAATGGCTTTGCCGCGGCAGTTCTCGAGTGCCACATGTCTTTTTTTATTGGCGTATCAGTAACGCTCCAAAAGAAAAGGCTATAGCCTTTTCTAAAATTAAAAAAAATTATGTTAGTTATTTTTTTTTTAATTTAATACATTTTATTGAAAACAAAATGCTATGCAATGGCTTTGCCGCGGCAGTTCTCGAGTGCCACATGTCTTTTTTTATTGGCGTATCAGTAACGCTCCAAAAGAAAAGGCTATAGCCTTTTCTAAAATTAAAAAAAATTATGTTAGTTATTTTTTTTTTAATTTAATACATTTTATTGAAAACAAAATGCTATGCAATGGCTTTGCCGCGGCAGTTCTCGAGTGCCACATGTCTTTTTTTATTGGCGTATCAGTAACGCTCCAAAAGAAAAGGCTATAGCCTTTTCTAAAATTAAAAAAAATTATGTTAGTTATTTTTTTTTTAATTTAATACATTTTATTGAAAACAAAATGCTATGCAATGGCTTTGCCGCGGCAGTTCTCGAGTGCCACATGTCTTTTTTTATTGGCGTATCAGTAACGCTCCAAAAGAAAAGGCTATAGCCTTTTCTAAAATTAAAAAAAATTATGTTAGTTATTTTTTTTTTAATTTAATACATTTTATTGAAAACAAAATGCTATGCAATGGCTTTGCCGCGGCAGTTCTCGAGTGCCACATGTCTTTTTTTATTGGCGTATCAGTAACGCTCCAAAAGAAAAGGCTATAGCCTTTTCTAAAATTAAAAAAAATTATGTTAGTTATTTTTTTTTTAATTTAATACATTTTATTGAAAACAAAATGCTATGCAATGGCTTTGCCGCGGCAGTTCTCGAGTGCCACATGTCTTTTTTTATTGGCGTATCAGTAACGCTCCAAAAGAAAAGGCTATAGCCTTTTCTAAAATTAAAAAAAATTATGTTAGTTATTTTTTTTTTAATTTAATACATTTTATTGAAAACAAAATGCTATGCAATGGCTTTGCCGCGGCAGTTCTCGAGTGCCACATGTCTTTTTTTATTGGCGTATCAGTAACGCTCCAAAAGAAAAGGCTATAGCCTTTTCTAAAATTAAAAAAAATTATGTTAGTTATTTTTTTTTTAATTTAATACATTTTATTGAAAACAAAATGCTATGCAATGGCTTTGCCGCGGCAGTTCTCGAGTGCCACATGTCTTTTTTTATTGGCGTATCAGTAACGCTCCAAAAGAAAAGGCTATAGCCTTTTCTAAAATTAAAAAAAATTATGTTAGTTATTTTTTTTTTAATTTAATACATTTTATTGAAAACAAAATGCTATGCAATGGCTTTGCCGCGGCAGTTCTCGAGTGCCACATGTCTTTTTTTATTGGCGTATCAGTAACGCTCCAAAAGAAAAGGCTATAGCCTTTTCTAAAATTAAAAAAAATTATGTTAGTTATTTTTTTTTTAATTTAATACATTTTATTGAAAACAAAATGCTATGCAATGGCTTTGCCGCGGCAGTTCTCG
>CATQFJ010000073.1:0-60607 GCA_956483585.1 Gymnocheta viridis
GGAATTTTTTTTATAAAATTGTTCGGTTTGAAAATAACAAAACGCGGTCCGATAATTAATGAGATATAGCCAAAAGACTTTTTTTTATATTTCCTATTCTGTTGCTTTTTATGGCCCCATATGTCGTACGAACGATTTTATGAAACAGATTTCTTGTGTAGAGTTGTAGGAAGGTTTCTACTGAAAATAATTGAAATCGGTCCATTAACATCTAAAATATGGGCAAAAAAAGGTATTCGAAATAATTTTACTTATAAAAATTTTTCTGAAAAAGTTGCGTTGGGATTTATATCTACAATTACTGGTTAGTAATAGCAAGCGCTTCTTATACACCACAGAGCAGTTTCATATATCAAAGTATTTTCCGCGTTTAGGTACATAATATACTCGTACCTTATTTATTATAAAAAACAAGAACTTAAAATTCTTGATAGAAATTTGTGTAGTTGTTGTAATTTCTCCCTTTTTGGCAAACATACATTAATACTTAAATGCGTTTATGTGCACATGTACACATTGTGTGTGAATAAACTAAACAGTGGAAAAACAAAGATTTGTTGTTTTTTTTTGTTTCATAAACTTATTTTTGTACGTTTATTAGTATAATATTATGCATGCACATTACAGTATTTATCGCTTATATTTTCTTTTCGTATATAAATAACCATAATTATTTTTTATATGATTTATGTAAAAGAAATGTAATTTTTTTACACGGCGCATATAAATTACATATCCCAAAAATTTAAATTTGTGCAGTAATTTTTCAACCGCAAACAAACATCATTAAAACATCAGAAAATTGTTAGTGCTATTTTTCATTTCGACTTTGACTTTTGCCAACACACATCGATGGATCGTAAAGACACTATGTAAACACATCTACAAAATCAATAAAGTTGAATTTAAGTTTTCTTTTAAAAATGTCTTAAAATTTAATTTCTTCTGACTGTACCCTGGGCCTGAGATTAAGATTTTTTTATTATTTCTTTTATACTTGTGTGCACAGAATAATAATTTTATTTATGTTCTATATTCAGGTGGAGAGCGTACTTGCCATATTTTACAACCCGGTATTATTTTTGTAATTAAACAATGTGATAAAAAAATCTCTTGACACATAATATGTTGTTTGCATACTTAGTGACACATAACAAAGCAGAAAAATCTCTTCCCGGCTAGAATTTGATATCTGTTCCCAAATATTTTCTAATTGAAACTTTCAGTTTACATATTTACTTTGCTTTTTGCTAATTTTTGGATTTTATATTCACAACTTGGTATTTGGCTGTTACTTTCAATACAAATTCACATAAGAAATGTTTCTTTCACTCTACAACAATATTGAGTTAATCTTCAAAAGCACTTCAATTAATTGCCTTTTCTATAAAATAAAAACAAAGTTTGATGAATTTAATTTGATATCAAGCTCCAAAATGTTATTAGCAAAGAAACTAAAAACTTGAAACTCCAGAGAAAGTAGCGCATATTCTGAAAATTGCAACTGCAATATTGGAAATTAGTCCAAAAATATATTTAAAAAAATCATATAATTGGCAATCGGCAGCCAAAAGTCTTTAAAAAATCTCTAAATTCGCGAAAATTCTTAAAAATACGGGAATATCAGAAAAATTGCATGATTCAATATAAATTAAAAAACAGCAAAATTATAGAGTAAAAAATTTTTCAAAATATAATTTCCATTGTGAAAATTAAACTTTTATTAAAAACTATTTTGTATTTTTAATAGAAAAATTAAAATGCTTTGTATTTTGAATAAAAGTATTGCAAGTGCCTATTTTCCACAACTTTGTATTTTCCACAACTTTGTATTTTCAACAAATTTGTATTTAAATCCTAAATTGCTTTTTCCATGTAAATAATTTAATATGGGCAGAAAATGTATTCCAACAGGCCCACGATGTCGAACGAAATGATTCTTCTGTGAAAATACATTTTAAACAAAAACAATTTCTAAAATTTGGTTTTTGTTTTAAATGTAATTTCAGGCGGTAAGAATAGTTAGCAATTCATCACGTATTTTTCAAAAAATCAGTTCCCATCATACACATACGTATGAACTAGAGATGTGATCGTGAGTGACTTTTCACTCACTCCTACCAAAAAAAAATTTACTCATGCATGACTCAGGCCTTTTTGGCTCACGTTCACTTGAGTGGGAAAAATAGTTAGTAACAATAACGAAAACTCACACTCACGAAAAAACACAACCTTATATTATTTATACATGCAAACTTCTGAATGAAAGTAGAAAAATCTAAAATACAATTAAACAATTCTTCGATAAAATAGAAAAATTATGTTTAACTGAGAAATATATTTTTCTGAAACAGTTTGTCGGTCTTGAAATCAAATGTTGAAATTTAGGCAAGTCACAGAAACAGTATTTTTTTTAAATGAAATAAATGTATTTCGATAATCATTAATGTACAAATTATTACCAAATCCTACCCTACCTCAGATCTTTTAATTTCATACCAGAAATTAAAAATTTTTAGGTGTTCGTATCATTACTTTAGTGTTAATGAAGATGACCCGATCGAAAGCCATATTTTTATACATTGAATTCATTTTAATTTTAGAAAAAAAAATGTGCTTAACATTTTGGAAATATTGAAGTTATTTTAGAATACTCTTATATTCATATTTCTTTTAGGAACTAGATTTTGTGTGCTTTTTTTGCAAAATTCGCTACAAAATGCGAAAATACACTAAAACTTTCACAGTTACTTCAGTTTTTTGTAGCGTGCGTCACAAAACTTTGTGATCAATTATTTCGCAACAAATACCTAATAAAAAATTATTTTATATTTTATGCCATTCGAAAGTACACTTCCCACTAAACAGCATATGTTGAAGTTACCTCTTTTGAAAGACCAATAAATTTTTATACGAGTATATTATATGTAAATAAATATTCGTATTTAGAGAACATGTACAATATAAAAAAAATAAATTGCAGCTACACATAGGCCTTTAAGATCGTAGGTAAAGAATATACATATGTATGTACTATTATGGGTGTAGTAAAAAGAAAAAAGAAAGATGGCTGTTTTGTGAACGTTTTAAATCATAAATATACATAAACTATATACCAATCGATAGGTAAATAACAGCATATTCATATTTTTATGAATTTTGTAAATTAATATGGCATTCGATTGAAAAGGCTAAAAAAATTAGCCATTCGTATTTTCTTCACATATTTTTTTTTTGGATTTGAGAACTTATAAAAAAATTTCTATTTAATATATCGTTGAAATTTTTTTAAACATAAAAAGATTAATATGTTTTTCAATAAATGAAGAAATAAAGATTAAAAATTTAATGTTAGTACAGTTTTCATGCAAGTAAATAAAATGCTTGTGAAAATTTGACTATTTTTAGTAAACCTGCACTCCTGGAGACATTTTTGAGTGGGTAACAAATAAAATATTTCTAATATAAATAATATATTTCATAAAAAAATTTAAAACTCGATGCGGGTTATTTTTTCTTACTCGATTAACTTAGAATTTCGTTAAAAAATTCTTCATGCTCGCCCAAAGCTGGATATGCATTATTCGACTTAAAATTTCTATTGCAGTCTTTTTTGAAATCTAATCTTTTGAAATATTGAAAAAGAAAAATTTTGGTTTTGAAAAAATTTCGAAAAAACGCCGAACAATCAAGCTCTATTTTTGTAAAAATTTTGCCATTTTTCACTCTAATTTCAAAAACTTTCACGACTACATGAACTGAGATAAATTAAAAAAATTAAATTAAATAAATTCTGCTAATTATCAAAATTAGTGTTGAATATCATATACTATTTTATTTAATTTTACCTATGCTATTACCAGAGATATTCACGAATTTGCGAGCAAATTCAAGACAAAAATTCAAAAATTGAAAGCTAAATATCTTTGAAAATATTAAAGATATTTTTGTGTAATAAAATGTGTTTTCCTTACCTTTCAATAAGATTTACAAAAAGCATAAATTTGTTGAAATCAAATAATATTTGTAAAAGCTATGAAGCCATCAAAGTTTTAAATGCCCGAGGTAGACAACTTTGACACCCTGTAGCCAACCGTATGTTTCAATACGCTGCTTAAAATTTAAATATCCTTAAAGCGTATGTCCTTTTCTATGATTCTTACATACATCGTTTTGTAATCGGATCGCAAGTTTCAAATATACAGAATTATTACCCTTTTTTCTAATTGGAACCATTAATATTTTGAGAAATAAACCTTTTATCGTTCATAAAATTGGAAGAAACGCAAAAATTAAAAAAATATATTATAAATGAGATTGTGCCGTGGTGTTTTAAATAAATTGTGGAACAAAGCTCTTGAAATAAAAAGTAAAAGCAATATAAATAACTAAAATTTATACGAAATTCTTTAAATAATAAACAAGTTTGGAAGTTCAGGATTTGAAACCGGCCCACAGTGGCTGAAAATCGTTTTTCATTGGCCAAAACTCTGTAACTTTTGAACCGATCAAAATATTGAAGTAATTTTTTTTTATTGGATAGATATTTAGTTCAGCTTGACTCAGTTTAAATTTTATTAAAATTGATTGAGGACTTTTTAACGAATTCTAGGTCAAAGTTGAACTTTTGAATTTTTTTTAACTTTTAGAGTGAAATATGGAATTATTATTTTTTTATTTATTAAAAAAATTGAATATTTGGAAATTAATAATAATTATAAATAATTTTTGTAATAATGGAATTTTTTTTATGTTACACTTAAAAAAATTGTACACTGAAAAAAATTGTAAAATCAACTGGAGATTTTGCTATTACTGAAAAATTTAAAATTTTTTGCTGACAAATTTGCAAATTTGTTTACACTCAAAGAATAGTTACACTTAAAAAAAACGTTAATAATATTATCTAAAAATATTGCTATTACTACAGAAAAATTTATTATTTTTTGCTGTCAAATTTGATAATTTTAAAAACATTTTAAAATAAAAACTGCAATAAATTTTAATAGCATTTGTAACAATGGTAGGTTCGTTTATTATTATTTTTTACTAATACTATGTTTTTCGTACTTAAATAACAATGAAAGGCAATTATAATTATTATTCATTTGACTCAAATATTGATTGCAAATATTCCATATTTTGTTCTGTGCTATCTCTGTTCTTTAGTAGTTTTTTGGCTTCTTCATCTAAATCCCGATGTTCCACTTTCCATTGATTTCGAATACTGGAGATAAACGGATCTGACGTTGCCAATAATATATTAAATAGATCTTGATTTGTTGAATTTCTTGAAATTTTTCTAGTATTGTGCTCTCTATAAAATCTGTAATCCTTGTTCCTTTTTTCCTGAGCCTCCTCTGATAGATCTCCAAGTGGCACCAAATGATATTTAATGACATCTTCTCCATGATAAAGGATTTTGTGAACTGTTGCAGACATATTTCTCCATGGGTAGTTGGTTGTATATATTTTTGCAGTTTCCTTTGCATAATCTCCAAATTTTCTAGAGTCAATTTCTTCATTGCACGCAAGTACTTCTAGGATTATTTTAAATCTGAAAATGAGGTTTAAATCCACTCCTGTTATTTCAGATGCTGTTTCTGGATCTGAAAAGAATCTTCTTGCGGTATTGCCATCATTTGTATTGCCTGACCCTTGTTTTGGCTGATCTATAATCAATCCTAATTTGCGATATTCATCTTGAACATGTTTCTTTTTTGCACTTCTTAACTCTTTGTTGGTTTCGTTGTTTCTTATTGATCCTGAAGACCCGAAATCCAAATCATAACTGATTTTTAGTATGTGTTCCATAAGTCGTATTCTTGCATGTAGTGGTGATAATCCAAATTCATATGCATCTTTATTATCTAATGATTTTGTCGGGACCTGGTTTAATTGGGTTGATGTTGCTTGGCATATAATGCAGCTGGATGCAGCCTTCGTGTTAGTCAAAGCCTGACCTACTTTTCCATCTATCATTGTCAGCACTAATTGGTAGCTTACTTCAATTTGCTGCCCATCTAACTGTAATTGTAATGGCTGTAGTGTTGCAATTTGGGTCTTGATATCACTAACTTCTTTGCTAATGGCATCATGAGTTTCTTTTTTGAATTCAAATTTGATTGGCCTGCAGTATTTCGTAGAAGATGGTGTCTCATTTTTCCAAATATCCATTGTTTGCGTTGTACTAGTCGAAGGATCTGAATCTTCCAAAATCTTTTTCAATCGCAATGGTACAAATGATACCATGAACATATCTGAGTCCGATATATTTTCACATACAGCTTGTTTGTATTGTTTTTGTCCCGAAGAACCATCACATCCCCATTTACAAAAAAGAATTAACTTTGTGTTTCCATATTTCTTTAACTCATTTCCTGTTATTGATTGTAGCAAGCGTTCGGCTGTGTGATCAAGTAGAGATTGTAGTTGTACCTCTGCCGAAATTGGTGTGATTGTAATAGTGTCCTTTGATGGCAAACAGTCCATTTTAGCAGCGGTTATGTGATGATATGCTGGATACATATTTGAGCCTTTTTCAATCGCACGCAGTCTGAGCTTAATATATTGCTGTTTTGTTAATTTCAAATCCAGAAATAATGCTAATGCCTCCTCATTTGTGTACTGTATTACATCACCCGGAGTTGGTATACTTTTAAGAATCCGTTTTGTTCTCACTGGACTAGCTTTAACAACTTTTTCAATGATATCCACTTTTGTTAATTGGTTCTGTGATCGTAATTGATGTAGGAAAGATTCTTTTATATTTGTACAACCAATTGCATCGTTAATATCTTTAAGTTTCCGCCTCTTAGATCTATCGCTGCAGTTGCCCATTGATGATTTGCGTGGTCTTCCACCCTTATCTTGCTTTGCTGTTTCTGCAGCGACAGTAAGTTGGCCTTCTAACCAGGTTGCACTTTTTATATAAAACTTTTGTTTACTGTAGCTAACTTCTTTGTAGCGTTTTAGTGCTTTTACGAAATTAAATAATTGCTCTTGCATTTCGGTGCTACACGAATTTAAGTTTAATTTTATTTTAACGTAGCTAAGAACATCTTCCTGGTTTTTCTTTCTAAAATACTCTTCGGCCAGTTCTTTATAACTGAAGCTCTCCATATTTTTCTGAATATTTTTATTTGTGTCTGTTATGTTTTAATTGTACACTTAAAGGATTAACTTATTACTGAGTAATCCCTTATCGAATCCGTATTTTTATACATTTTTAGATACATGTTATTCACACATTGATCTTTAATTTCATAGCAGGTACTGCTTAAATTGCACATGTTGTCCAGACCTTAATATCAGGTAAAACTAATTAGTATCTCGCCAATATTTGTTGTTGTTGTTGGGTTATTTTTTTTTCTTTAGTGCTTTAATGTCGCGATTATTGTTATAAAATTGCTTATGACTTTGGTTGACCCTAACATTTGATAACAGGTAAATTAAAATTAAACCCTTTCGCAGGTATTATATTTAATTTTTTTAGTTTTACGTAGTCTAAAGTAAAAAACATAAACTTTTAGGCAAAAAAGTGAAAATTATATACACCATTGTATACGAGTACTTTGGAGTAATTTCATTAAAATGAAAAAAGTGTTCTACAGACGGCTCGTCGCGGGTGCAAAAGTATATATAGCGTTAAAGAGGACACTTTCACCTTTCTCCGGGTGGTATACATTTCTTGTTCCCTTTTGTTCCCTAGAAGTTCTATTCCACTAAAGTTTAAATTTGAGAAAAATATAGTAGTTTCATAAATATTCCGTAACGCCCTTAATATTAAACGCTAGAGCTCTGACCACTTACAAAAACTAAAGACTATAATCCTACCAACATTATAAAAAAGACCGCAGGCCATTATCGATGATAGCTTGCAAGTAGTAACCATTTATTTTTTATAAAAAACAAAAGAAAAACACCTTTTTCTGAAATTAAAAAAACCGTTGAGTTTGACAGCATGCCACGCTCACAATTATCAATAGTTTAACCTAATTTTTTGGCTACCTTAATCTGGATATATTAGCTGCAAAATGGCGTAAAAATTTTAAAAATCGGTGACAAAAAAATTTGAGTTTTGGCCAATGAAAAACGATTTTCAGCCACAGTGCGGCCCAAAGAACGTCATAAATTCGTTCGCATTCAAAAGCTGAGCAACAATATGCTATTTTTACTTTTTATTTGAAAAAGTTTGTTTTTATTTTTAAGAATTTTTGAAAGCTTTAAATTCTTTTCAATATGAAGATAACATTGGAACATTTGAATCATTAGACTAAAAGATTTGTAATAGTTGGCGATATTTTTATCAATTTTGGGAGAATCTCTTCATTATCAAACTTTTTCTTACGTTTCAAATCATTTCTTCGCTTAGTCAAAGACAATTGGCTTTTTGATAAAGACGTTGAAGCACTACCTGGATGTGTGAAAACTGATTTAAGTGCTAATAATGAACTCTAGGCAATAAAGGGTTACAAAATTTGTTACGGAATTCATAATTTATGGCTGACTTCATAAATGCAGTTTGCAAAGCAACACTAGAATGCATAGCCTTCATAAGTGACATAACCTTATATTTGATTATACTGCTAGTTCGTGATTGCAGTGCAACTCTTTTCCATGTTGCACTAGTAAAATCTGGTCATGGTTTTCAGTTGCTGTTTTGTCTCTCCGAAACTAAAAAAACGAAACTCACAGCAATGCGTTCATAAACGTCTTATGGTGAAGTATTGTTTTGCCTTGTAAACGCATACTTGATTTAAAGTTATTCCACCAATGAATATTTTTGTTAAGTAACAAAATAAGCAAACAGATAAAAAAATGTTAAAAAAAAAACTTCATTCGAAATAGTAAGTCAGAAAATTTTGCAAGCTTAGCAACTGACGTATTTTAATTTTAATTCGTAAAAGAAACCCAGAAATAAAATACTAAAGAAAAAAATAGTAGAAATGCCCTCATAAGCAATTGAGTATAATATGACGAATTTCTAGACCCATGGATGTAGGCAAGTTTTAATGAAAACCCATCAACAACACAAAAAAGTTCGGTTACAGTTTATTAAATTTTCCAGTTCTTAGAAACCAAATTCTTTTAAAATATTAGTCACTATCATTTAGAAACATTTTACAGTTACAAGTGTTAATTACCACCAAATAGTACTTTAATTAATTACTTAATTTAGAGAGGTACGTCTAAAAAGTCCTTACTTTTATTAACAAAGCTGAAGTTCATTGATAAAATTTTTGGAGCTTCCAACGCACCAAGCACCGAATACCTCTTTTCATTTAATTTCATTCATTTCCTTAAGTTTTAGTAAAAATACATAATTAAAATTTAAACATGCCGGGAAAACGGAAATCTAATCGCAAAATTAAAAAAAGCGAGATTCTTGAAGATAGAAGTCAAGAGACTTCTTCAGAAGCAGAATTAAGAAGAGTTTATCAAGTCGAACGCCAAGCAGGTCTCAGAGCACATGAAACGCAGCAGCAAGCGGATAATAGGCGTCAATTGCAGAGTCAGCATATGTCTTCACAGCTGATATTCCATAAGAATAGCATGCACGACGGGAGGAACAAGTTCAACTACAAGCGGCACTTAGAGGTGTCGAAACGCTAGATGAAGCACATATAGACTCATTTTCAGGCGATAGTATTGCCCTCTCTCATAACCATTCTTCATTATTTATATTGTGTTCTAAATTATGTAAAACGTGAGAAATAAGTTGCTCCACAGTAGTAACAATAGGTGCAATTTCTGCCTCTCTGAAATTATCGACAAAATTTTAATTAAAATTAGAACATATATATGTAAATCTGAGGCTGTGTGTCGCCTATGTATTTCTCAATAATAGGACCATCAGAGGGGCTTAGGGGCAAGTTTTGCCCCTCTAAAACCATATAACCAATGTTACTGAATTTTAGTAAATAGATAGATCTGAGTTTGGAGGGAAACACAGGCAATACATTTTTCAGAAATAGGAGCACAAGGAAGGGGAAGGCGCAATTTTTGGCCCTCTGAAACTATCTAACCAATTTTAATGAAATTTAGAATATAGATAGATCTGAGTCTGAAAGGACACAGAGACTATATATTTTCCAAAAATAGGACCACGTGGGATGGGGAGTGGTTAAGGGGAAATTAATATGAATGAAATTGCTGTGTTCTACTAAATAAACAGAGTACTGTCCGTCCTCACACATGTTTTCGTGAGCAATTCATGTAATTTTTTACTTGGACTTTTGACAGCACTAACTGATGAACAGAAACTAAATAAAATATCTATTAATTTTTTATTGTATAATTCTTTTTCTCAGAATAAGTTCTAGCTAACTCAACTGCTAACATGTTTTCATCGAAAATACTTAGCGAGGGAAATTTTGGTCTAGCAATTAACGAACGCGCTCCAAGTCTTTTTCTATCGCTAATGAATTTATTTATAAATTAAAAATTTTTATCTTTGCAATCGGTTTCCCATATAAAGCGTTATATAAAATCTTAAAGAAATTTTTTTCAGCATGACTTCTGTGAAAATTATTTTAATGAAATTTAATTTTTCAGCCAAGTTGATTGTTCAAATTTTAGAATTCTATGCACTCTACCATGATGAATTAAACAAGTGGCATTATTAGGGCTACACCTACAACAAAAAAAGGAATTTTTGTTTGTGTAAAGTCTAAGCCCTTGTAAAAAATTATTGTAAACAAAAATTAAATTAAATAAGTTAATAGAAACCATTGATTTCTTTGAAAGTATTGCGGTCCATATAGAAGGTAGTGGTAATCTCAAAACAAGCACAAATGTATAAGTACCTATAAGATATAATTGAAAATTTTAATAAAAAAATAAACACAAATTGAACAAACAAACAAAAGCTTGGATATTTTGTAAATATAAACTAGAGATGGGATCGTGAGTGATTTCTTACTCACTCTCACGATCTTTAAATTTAAATTTTTGGCTTCCGTTCATGCATGCTCACGTGAGTAGGCAAAAAAGTTACGCACAATCACGAAAACTCACACTATCGAAACAAAATTTTATATAACTAAAAAAATATTATTATTATCACTGATCCATTCCGCTAGTCTGATGAATAGACTGTTCCAATAATACTTTCTTAATAAAAATAATTTTAGTTTATAAAAAAAATTTCTAAAATTAATAAAGAAATGAGTAAAGTAAGACTTGAACTTGAGCCAAATAATTCCTTTCAACATAAACTTAAAACAATTTAAGTAATTACGTAGAAATATTAATTACTAAAGTATACGAAAAAATAACAATATAGCAAAAAAAACAAGAAGCAATCACGTAAAAAATCTACTTATGCACGCTTAATTTCTTTGTACTCGTGCTGGTGCATTTTTAATTTTAATTAGTTAATTACGATGACTCACGCTAATCACGTGAGCGCTGCCCATCTCTAATATAAACAAAACTGATATAAGATTGGAAGAACAATGCTAGAGTAAAAAATTATCATATAGCGTAGTAATGCCACCTGTTTATTTCACTATGCATTCTACTTAGTTTTACTAATAAATATTATTGGCCGTATTCACAAACAATTAATGAAGTTATAGTAAGTTTAATGTTGGATTTTTATATTGGAAAACAGTTTTTAATGCACACATTAACTTTGTTAATCGTTGGTGAATAAGGCCATATGAATTTAAATCTATAATTAATATTTTTTTTGGAATTTGGAGGGGAAATTTATTTTACCCATTTAAAACTTCCTACTGTTATGGCCTGTTTATGGGAAAGATCATCATTAAATTCAGACATATGTATATTATTGGCTATTGAATGTGTTTTTGACCATTGGCCAATTCTTCAACTTAAAATTTTTCAAATTAATGACACCATCTCCAAATTAGTAAGTAAACCTTTATATTAATCAAGGCATCCAAAGATAGTCCTGGTACTGTGTAATAATGACATCGATCCAAATTAGAGATGGGCACCGCTGACGCTATTAGCGTGAATCACGCAAGGTCGTTGAAAATAACTGGGAAAAATGTTAATATTTTATAATTAATATTACAAGAATCATGAGCTGGCTGGATATTTACCACTTAAGTGGGAAAGATATTTAACTTTAGACTCATGATCTGAAATATTTTTTGAGCAAATGTGGCATGTAGTTATTGCATTAAAATCTAAAGTTTTCTCCTCGGTTAAGGGTGTCGTAGGTCTTATCTTAGTTACGTAATTACTATTTAAATATTTGATGTCCTTATCTATTTTTTTTAACTTCTGGTCCATCTTTAAAACTACAGAATTTACTTAAACTAATATTAAGTTGATGAAATATCCCCATTCGGAAAACAAGTTCGAAATTTTTTTTAGATGCATTCCGCATCTGCATATACAACATATATAATAACTAACTTTTTACTATAAGTCTTAAACTCTATCTTGTTTTTTCCTTCGTCGGGGACGTAGCACACCTTTTTACCACATCTCTTGTGGTCCTCTAGGTTTGCTCTTTTGTGAAAATGTTGCTTACAGTCACTTCAAGTGAAAATGGGTATATTATTTTTTGTTTGCTGTGATATAAAATGTTCCATTAACAAAGGAGTTTTTACATAAAAATGTTTAACTAACTGCAAGCAAATTTTTACTGGATTCGTGCAAGAATTAAGTAAATTTTCCTAAAACTATTTTTGAGTGTAAAACTAAAATTAGTCTTTAAACAAATTTTAAATAATCATTTTGTTTTCTTTATTATCTGTTTGTATCAAAGTTATTTCGAAAATCAATTAGTTAACCGTACCTCCTGACCATAAATTTGTGTTTTTTTCATACTATTAATATCCGAAATGAAATGAGAAATAATTTAAACGTTTTAATCCGTTGGCTAATAATATTTTTTTTACATACTTACATATTTCATATTTAATGATCAATTCTACGTACACACATAGGAATGTGCATGGTTTTTATGAAGGACTGAAGATTTATTCCGAAGGAAATCAATCAAAATCGTTGATCGACATGCTGATGGAAAACATTTATATGTTTTTATGTTGCTTTTAATTTTGTTTTTGAAAGAAATCGTTTTCAATTTAACGATCTTGTGATTCAAATTGAATAAAAAAAACCTTTAATATTTACCAGCAGCGTACATACAAACTTAGTAGTGAAGTAACAAATATCAATTGTTAAGTTTTCGCGAATATGAATATGTATCAGCACTGATTTTCACTCAGATTTGACGTCAGCAAAATACAACAATTAGATTTTAATTAAAAAAATTATAATTTTTTTTAGGTTTAAGTTCCATACTTACTTTGTCATATCAAAAAATTCAACTACAAATGACAAAAACCAAGTAAACATATGCAAATGCAAAAATGCGTGATCTCAGCATCCAATAGTAAAATCAGGAGATGAAAATTTCTTACTAACTGAAATAGGCAATTTTCGAATTATAATTTATTAAACAATACGCCTAAGTAGTTGATATTGATAAGAGGTAAGCAGTATATGCCAGTTTATCCTTTTTGTGTTTTAGCCTCGAAATTTACGTTTGATCTTCGTGCCTTTTTTTAGCCATTTTTGTTTTTCATTTAGACTTAAAAAAGCCAGTTTTTTAAATTTTTATTTTCTGCTGCACTTATAAAATCATTTCGAAACATATAAAAAAATAATCCAATTTACAATGAAGGCAAAATTACTTTGGTTTAAATAAAATGGCTTTTAGGATAACTAAAAGCCTTTAGCCTGTACAAAAATTTTGTATCAACAATCAAGAATGCACTAAAGGAAAATGGATTTCTTCATTTCGGTAATCTAGTGTTTATCTATCTAGATTTACCTTTCAGTAACGTTGAGGCTGCAAGACGTTTTAGTAGTATAAAAATAATTTAAAATAACGAAAGAATCAAAACGCTTTATTCTTTATTACTCATTCGATGATCTTTAAAAAGGAACCAGAAATGTTGCCATGACTTTGAAATTACCGATGCTTAAATAAAATTGTGATACCTGTTACATGAATAAATATATATATATATATATATATATTTTACAAAATACTATTTGTTTACTTTTGCCTTATGTTTTCTTACACTTTCAGAACGTGCCGAATACGATTATCAAAAATAAGCGAATATTTGCGTATACGAATATTTACGTATACGAATATTCGTTACACCACTGGTACTAACATACAGCTGTTTTTGCTTGTTCTCTCAATTATAGTTTTATTTTGGATCCCTACACATTCACACTTAAGCACACATTCTACTCGATATTAGCATGTTCGAATAAATTTTTGTGTGTACATACATACATATGTATGTATATATTAGAGACTTGCACAAACACACTTAACATATGCTTAAGACATTAGTTATCTCTTCATATGCTTTCACTGGAGTAACGCTGCGACGAAGAAATAAATACAAACTTGTTTTCAGCTTATATGCAGAAATACCCAGGGTATAGGCAGCAACTGAAACTGCCACCATTGCATTAATAGTCTAGTTCACTACCCAGTAGTCTAAAGGCCCTGACAAATGTAGGATTTCTATAACACAATAGTACGGTATAGTACTTGTGTGTCAGGTAAACTACAATTAAACCATCGAGCAAAGTGGTATAAAGCTGGTTTGTGTACTATGAAAATGTACGTAGTATAAATGTAGTATGTCCGTAAACACAGCTTTTTGCTCTGTTCAATAAGAACTGCTCAAACCCAATCAATTGTGTAGCTATACGCACATTAAGTATCACTAACAGCTGCAGTGATGCAAGTTTAGCCTTTTTGAGGTAAGGTCTAGCCATATATGTCTTTTAAGCATGGTACTCTGTTCATCATTTCGTGCGAACTGCTGTCAAAAGTCCATAAAAACAAGTAAGAGAGATAAATTCGGCTGCGCCGAATCTTATATACCCTTCACCATAGTATGGAGTGACGAAAGAAGTCACAATCACGAAAATTCGCGCCCACGAAATAAGAAAAAAAAATTATTTAAATGGAAAAAATTACATTAAAGCAAAAAAAAATGCCACTCATCGTCTCACGGACGCACCCCCACGTGATGGAAACAAAAAATTAATCACGATCACGCATTATTGGTTCTAATCTCTATATCATAGTATAGGCTGATTTCATAAACACAGCTTCCAAAGCAACACTGGAAGCATGAGTTTACAAGGCAATCTCGTGTTGCTTTGCAAACTGCGTTTATGAAGTCAGCCATAAATTATGAATTTCGTAACAAATTTGTTACACTTTCTTGCCTAGAGTGCATTATAAAAATATTAACATCCCCCTATTAGCCCTTACATATTTTTTTCACACATCCCAGAAGTGTTTCAACGTCTTTATCAATAAGCCAGTGGTCTTCGACTAAACATAGAAATGATTTGAAACGTAAGAACACGTTTAATAATGAAGAAATTCTCCCAAAATAGATAAAAAAATATCGACAGCTATTGAATAAATCTGCTAGTCAAATGATTAAAATGTTCCAATATTATCTTCATATTGAAAATAATTTAAAACTATCAAAAATTCTTAAAAAAAGATCGAACTTTTTCAAATAAAAAGTAAAAGTAATAAAAATAACTAAAATGTATCAAAAATTAAAAAAAAAAATTAATAAATGGTTGGTCAGGATTTGAAACCGTACCTTCTTACCCGGCAGCACGGTTTCGAATCCTGACCACAACACAATGCTATTTTTATACCCTTCACCAAAAAATTTGGAAAGGGGATATATAGGTTTGTCATTCCGTATGTAATTTCTTCATTCAGTCAATCTCCCAACAACAGCAACACAAGTGCTGTGTATTACACAAACAAGTTGTACAAAAATTATATGTAGCTGCATTTGGCAAACGGTGCCAACTAAACGTAAATTAAATGAATCCCCTAAATTATACCAACAAAAACGAGCTTATGTTCCAGACCAACCCAGTACATCAACTACCAACAAGTTTGCACACCTTGATGTAGAGGACTTAGAACATGAAGATGTAGTAGAATCAGTACCAAAACCACCACCAATTTATGTGCCCAATGTAGAAAATATAAGTATTATGGTTAAGAAAATCAGTTCTGTTATATCTCCAAATGAATTTAATTATACATCTTTAAATCAAGGTGAGGTTCGTTTAATGGTCAGGAATATAGATTCATATAGAAAGGTAGTGAAATATTTTGAAAGTTCAAAAATAAACTTTCACACTATTCAGATTAAGCAGGAAAAAGCCTTTAGGGCTGTTATTATGGGTGTTCACCACTCAACTCCTACAGAAGATATAAAGGCAGATTTATTGTTATTGGGTCATAATGTAAGATCGGTTACCAATGCTAAAAGTCGCATTACAAAGAGCCCCTTTCCATGCTTTTTGTCGAGTTAGATCCAAGTGATACAAATAAAAGTATTTATGATATAAAAACCATTAGCAATGCTCTAGTTAAAATTGAACCACCAATAAGAACCAACGATTTAGAGCAATGTCATCGCTGCCAGCTCTATGGGCATACTAAATCATACTGCAAAAGACCATTTCGTTGTGTAAAATGTGGTATGGATCATTCTACGTCTCCACCACGTTGTTTACACTGCTTAAGTAACCACACCGCAAACTATAAAGGTTGCAAAGTTTACCAACATCTTATTTCAAAACGAATAGACAAACAAAAAATGTATTCAAATTATCAAAAAATTCCTAACTTCACTATGAATAGCAAGGAATTCCCACAACTAAATGGCATGCTTCAAGCTGAACCTCAACAGAGCTATTATAATACGTCATACGCTGATGCATTAAAAACATATAATTCTAACTTTAATTCACGTTTAGAAAAGCTTGAAAAATTAATAGAAAATATAATGAACATGATGACTATGCTATTGACTAAATTATGCAAATAAATCTACGGTTGGCAATATGGAATGCAAACGGTCTTTGTAACCACAAAAACGTACTTGAAATTTTTCTTATAAAAAATCTTATTGACATCTTATTGATATCCGAATCTCACTTTACAGATAAATCTTATTTAAAAATAAAAGATTATGGTACTATTACTGCAAATCACCCGGATAATAGAGCGCATGGCGGTGCAGCCATATTATTGAAATCACATATTAAATATGAAATTCTAAATGTTATTGAGAAACCATTCTTACAGTCTGTTGGTGTCAAGATTTCATGCGATAATAATAGTACAAACATTTTCTAAATATATAAACCTCCAAGATACAATATAAAATGCGAGCAATATGAAGATTTCTTTAAACAACTTGGACCAAAATTTATTGTTGGTGGTTATTTCAACGCCAAACATCCATGGTGGGGATCACGCCTAGCGAATCCCAAGGGGAAAGAACTTTATAAATGCATAATAAAGAAACACTATTCTACTCTTTCTACTGGTAGGCCAACATACTGGCCAACGGATCGTTCGAAAGTACCAGATCTTTTGGACTTTGTTGTTTTTAAAGGTATACCAAGAACTTTTTCGGACATATGTGATTCTGATGATTTAAGTTCAGATCACAGTCCAATAATAGTCACATACAGCACAGTTTTCCAATCAATACCGAACAATTTTAATATTGTTAATAATAAAACAAACATTCAAGTTTTAAAATATTGGATAGAAAACCTACTTAATATAAATATTTCCCTTAAAAGCGATTACGAAATAGATAATGCAGTTGAAACATTAAATAAAGTCACATACGAAGCTGCTTCCTTAGCTACTCCACAGCATCCTGAAAGAATAGGCAACAGTGTTAAAATATCTGCAGAAATAAGAGAAATTATAAGAAACAAACGCACCCTGAGGAGAATATATCAAAATAGTAGAAGCCAAACTGATAAGGCTAATTGGAATAGGGCTTCGAACTATCTGAAAAAGCGATTAAAAGAATATAAAAAAGATTCAGTAAAGGCTTATGTAAGAGCTTTAGATGTGACTAGAACTGATGAATACAATCTTTGGAAAGCTACAAAATACCTTAAACGTCCAATAAAGAGAAATATACCAATAAAAAGTGTAAATGGAGAATGGTGCAGATCATTAAAGATCATTTAGAGAATACATTTACCCCTTTTGAACTTTGCAACACCTCTTAACATAATGAAATAATAAATTTCCTAGATATCGCTTGCCAAATGGAACGACCTATCAAAAGTTTTTCTCCCTTAGAAGTTGAGGCCACGATAACAAAACTTAATAACACGAAAAGCCCAGGGCATGATCTTATCAGCTCGAGAATTATAAAGTTATTGCCCAGAAAAGGTATTATTTTCTTAACTGTAATATTTAATTCTATATTAAGGTTAAATTATGTCCCATCCCAATGGAAATGTGCAAAAATCACCATGATACTAAAGCCAAATAAGAAAGAAAATGAACTAGCGTCTTACAGGCCAATTAGTTTATTACCAGTTTTATCTAAAATATTTGAAAAGCTCTTATTGAAAAGATTACTTCCAATTTTAGAATGTAAAAATATAATTCCTGAGCACCAATTCGGTTTTGGACACCATCATGGCATCCCTGAACAATGTCATCGTATTGTAAAAGAAATTACAAACGCTTTTGAAAAGAAGCAATACTGTTCAACTGTGTTTCTAGATATCACTCAAGCTTTATGGCATGATGGCCTCTTATATAAACTTAAGTGTCTACTTCCTGCTCCGTTTTATCTTTTATTGAAATCATATTTACATGACAGAACATTTTATGTCCATGTAAATGGGGATGATTCTTCGTTTGGAAATATTAGATCTGGAGTTCCACAAGGAAGTGTACTTGGTCCTATTCTATACACCATTTTTACAGCAGACATGCCCATCACAGATAACTTGACCATAGCTACATATGCAGATGACACTGCTATTTTATCTTCCAATGGATCCTTACAGAAATGGAACATAAATGTAAACACTGAGAAATCTTTGCATGTAACCTTTACGTTAAGAAAAGGTGACTGCCCAGGGCTTTCTTTAATGGAAATATTATTCCAAAAGCAACTAAAGCGAAGTATTTAGGGCTCTATTTGGATAAAAGACTCACTTGGAGAGATCATGTCAAAAGTAAAAGACATCATTTAAATATAAAAACTAAAAAAATGTTTTGGCTCTTTGGACCTAGGTCAGAACTAAGCTTAGATAACAAAGTAATTTTATATAAGACAATGCTCAAACCGGTTTGGACTTATGATATTCTACTCTGGGGAACTACTAGTAATTCTAATATAGAAATACTCCAGAGATATCAATCAAAAACGTTAAGATTATTAGCTAATGCACCATGGTTTATAACCAACAACTGCTTACATAATGATCTCAAAATATCTACAATAACGGAAGAGATTAGTAATTTTAGTAATAGACATCTAGGTAGACTTAGTAATCATACAAATATTTTGGCTATTACACTGTTGGATGATAGTGATGAAATTCGTAGACTCAAAAGATTTCATGTACTTGATCTACCCTTTAGAGGCTAGGTTTATATAATTAATACGCATATTTGCATACACATACGTACTTAAATATATGAAAATAGCTAGTTAGAAAATACGTATTGTATTTGTTTTTATTAAGCTAATTGGAACTTAATAATATAAGTTATTGTTATTATTTATAAGATTTGCTTAATGTTTCTTGTTAAATAGATTGCAAATAAATAAAATCGAAAACAAAAAAAAATTTTCTTCATTACTCATTTAAGACCCCATAAAGTATATATATTCTGGATCCTTATAGATAGAGAAGTCGAATGAGTGATGTCCATATGTCCGTCTGTCTGTCTGGTACATTTTGGTGTAGTTAGAATTAAGGCCAAAACACAACATAGAGAAATAAATTTTATACCATTCTCTTCGAATTTTTCATAGATTTGTTCGGTTTGAAAATAACAAAACTCGGTCCAATAATTAATGAGATATAGGCAAAAGACTTTTTGTTATATTTCCTATTATGTTGTTTTTTTATGACCCCAACTGTCCTACGGTCAATTTTATGAAGCAGATCTCTTGTATGGAGTTCTACAAAGGTTTATACTGAAAATAATTGAAGTCGGTCCATTAACGACTAAAATATGAGCAAAAAAATGGCATTCGAAATAATTACTTTTAAAATTTTTTTGAAAAAGTTGCGTGGGGATTCGATGACGCAACCTCTCGGTTGGTAGTCACTACCGCTTCTTGTATACCACAGTGCAGTTGTATTTTTCATGTTAGTTTAAGCATTTAAGAACATAATATATCTTATTTATTATAAAATACTAAAATTTCAAATTCTTGATGGAAATTGGTGTGGTTGTTGTAAATCTTCCCTTTTTGTCACACATATATCACATACATACATACTGAAATGCATTCATGGGCACATGTACACTTTGTGTATATTTAAACAATCGAAAAGCAATGATTTGTTGTTTTTTTTGTTTGTTTCTTTAAACTTATTTTTGAACGTTTATTAGTATAATATTATGCATGCATATTACAGTATTTTTTATCGCTTACATTTTCTTTTCGTATATACATAAATAACCATAATTGTTTTTTATATTATTTATATTAAAGAAATGTAATGGATCGTCAAGACACTATGTACGAGTAAATATACAAAATCAATGAAATTGAATTTTAGTTTTGTTTTGAAAATGTATTAATATTTCATTTTTTATGACTATTTGTGATTTCAGAAGAAAGGCAAAATTGATGCTTATATCCTGTTTTATAATTGTGTAAATTTAATTATTTTCTATATTCAGGTGCAGAGCGTACCTGCAGTATATCAGAACCCGGTATTATTATTGTATTTGTACAATGTGATAAAAAATCTTTTGACAATTAAAAGGTTGTTTGGATACTTATTAACACATAACAAAGCAGAAAAATCTCTTACCGGCTAGAATTTTATAAGAAATGTTTCTTTCATTCTGTAACATCAGTGAGTTAATCTTCAAAAGCTCTTCAATTAATTGCCGTTTTTCTATAAAATAAAAATAAAGTTTGATGTAAGAATTTAATTTGATATCAAGCTCCAAAATGTAATTAGCAAAGAAACTAAGAAATTGAAAACCCCGCGAAAATAGCACATATTCTAAAAATTGCAACTGCAATATTGGAAATTATTCCCAAAATTTATTTTAAAAAATCATATAATTGGCAATCGGCAGCCAAAAATCTTGAAAAAATCTCTAAAATGCCAAAAATTCTTAAAAAACAGCAACATTATAGAGTAAAAAAACTTAAAAAATATAATTTGCATTGTAAAAATTTAACTTTTATTAAAAACTTTAAAATGCATTTGTATTTTGAATAAAAGTATTGCAAATACATACTTTCCACAAATTTATATTTAGCTTCTAGATTGCATTATCCAATTGAATAATTTAATATGGGCTTAATTAAAATGTATTCTAAGAATAGTTCGCAATTCATCAAATATTTTTTAAACAATCAGTTCCTATCGTACATATCATACATATGAACTTTGGATTTTTAGATCGGAATGTTTGGGGAAAATTTCCAAAAATAGTATATGCGTACATATTTGTATTTCATTTTTTTTGTTCATATTTTCGTATTTTCCCCAATTTAACATATATAAAATGATAAGTTAAGATCTTAGGAGATAAAAAAATTGATTTCTTCATATTCATATAAAATAAACTGATCTTACATTCATCAAAAACGCCTAAAAAATCATAGTTTTGCGGAATATCGCATGTCGATAGCACGCACTACGGAATTGGACGCGGATTAATGGTTAAATATTACGAAAATAAGCCGAATTATGGGTTGGATTTGAGAGCAAAATGCTTTCTGTTTGCGACTTTATCGTAATTTTTCATATTTAGTTTTCTCTCTTACTTAGTAAACGCAGAAGAAGATTTAAATAAAAATGTTTTTAATTAAATTCATCTGTTTTCTTATCAGGCTGAATATGAATTACCGAATTCGTATTTTTTAAATCAATTGTGGTTGAAATTCCATTGTGTTTCTATATCAAAAATATACAGGTTATATTGAACCAAAACCTTTATCGTTTGGTCCAACCGCAATACAGATAAGTAAATGGAAGAGTTAACAAAATTTTAAAAAGACAACTATCAGAATACTTCTAGTTTACTGAATGAATTAAAATATGTTGTTATATTTTATAATTTAATATTTTTTTTTTACACCGTCAAGTTATTTTTAATTTTGGTGTTATTATTATATCAAATAAAAACGTCGACAACTTACTAAATTCATTATATAATTATTTTATCACTGTACTTAATCCTATCTGATAACATATTGGATATTTTTGAAAAATAAACCTTTTTTCGTTCATAAAATTGGAAAAAACGCAAAAATTAAAAAAAAATATTATAAATGAGATCGTGCCAGGTTTTTTAAATAAATTGTGGAACAAACTTTTTCAAATAAAAGGTAATAAAAACAACTAAAATGTATCGAAAATTCTAAAAAAATAGCATTTTGTTGTGTTCAGGATTCGAAACCGTACCACCACCGGGTAGGGTACGGTTTCAAATCCTGACCCATCATTTATTATTATTTTTTTTGTAATTTTTGATACATTTTAGTTATTTTTATTACTCTTACTTTTCATTGGAAAAAGTTCGTTTTTTTTAAAGAATTTTTGATAGCTTTAAATTATTTTCAATATGAAGATAATATTGGAACATTTTAATCATTAGACTAACAGATTTATGTAATAGTTGGCGATTTTTTTAATCAATTTTGGGAGAATTTCTTCATTATTAAATCTTTTCTAACGTTTCAAATCATATCTTTGTTTAGTCGAAGACCACTGGCTTATTGATAAAGACGTGGATGTGTGAAAAATAATATAAGTGCTAAAGTGGCAAGAAAGTATTACAAATTTGTTACGGAATTCATAACATATGGCTGACTTCATAAACGCAGTTTGCAAAGAAACACTAGAATGCCTTGTAAACTCATGCTTCCAGTGTTGCTTTGCAAGCTGTGTTTATGAAATCAGCCTATACTATGAAATAGAGATTGGAATTAATAATGCGTGATCGTGATTAATTTTTTATTTCCATCACGTGAGAATGCGTCCGTGAGACGGTGAGTGGCAATTATTTTTTGTTTTAATGTAATTTTTCCCATTTGAATTCTTTTTTTTAAATTTTTTTTTCGTATTTCTTGGGCGGGATTTTTCATGACTGACTTCTTTCGTCACTCCATACTATGGTGATGGGTATATAAGATTCGGCACAGCCGAATATATCTCTCTTGCTTGTTAAATATTGTACCGTAAGTTAGTATACTCACCATATTATTCACCACACAACGAATTGAGAATTTACTGCAGAGTTGTAGTATACATGTGTATGTATGTGGCTGTGAACTCGCTGTAGAGAGTATAAAAGGCCGCAACAAAGAACGATTCGGGGCTGTTGGTTTTGGCTGTCGTAATAGTAGCTACTCGTAGCTTGTGGGAACTGTCGGTTGACTTTTCCCATTAAAAAATTTTTTATTTGTTTGGATTTTTCTCTGCAATTGGTGTGGCTTGTATTAGGGAATGTTCGGTTAAAGTTGTTCGTCTTTTTCTCTACAAGTTGGTTTGGCTTGTCATAGAAACTGTTCGGCAAAAGATTTTTTATTATATTTCATTGCTCTGTTTTTTTGTATCGGATTTTTTTTGAAGAATTTGCAAAGCACCATTTGTTTCCAAGTGTATTTCATGGAAAGTGAATGTTACGCTTTTTAGTTTAGTTAAGTGAATAAAAAAAAACAAGAAATAGTTACAACGTTTTAAAATAAAGTTGTTTTACTACGGAACTACATTTCTCCTATAAGAGAAAAGTATACAAGTTTTCTTTTCTGTTAACGACTACTGGATCCCACTAACCTACCCCAGCTAAGAGGAAAGTTTCCGTTGTTACAATGTGCTTTTCCATTTTTAATCAATTTCGAGTGGCTCCAGGTGCCCCTTTCAATTTGTTGCCGTATTAATGCAACACTATTAAAACGCATAGGACACTAATGCCAATTATTACAACTTTCTTATAAAGTATCTGATTGTAAGAGCATTTAAAATAAAATTTCTTTAGTCAATACGAAAATATTATAATTATATCGGCTGCATATTCTACCAGTTCTGTACTTGGCCAGGCACGAAAATCCTTTGAGAAGTGCTGTGATCGCGTCAAACGATTTTCCCTCGAGAAGTTATTAGTTTTTCTTCTAGTATTTCAAAAACCAAGACAAATTTTTTACATTAAAAACTTTGGGGATGTTTACAAAGCTTGAACTTACAAAAGAAAAATACCAATATCTAATGCATCGGCTACAAAGTGAAGGGTATACCATACTTGTACCATACAAATAACTCACGAGAGAAAAAACTAACAGTTACCCTCAAGGAATTTGAAACTGAAAGTTCAGTCAGTGTACCTCTGCAAAATCTGTTGAATCATACCTCTAAATAAGCCCTAGAGATCAAGTCAGTAAAGGAAATAAATAAAATTGAAAGCGGAAATCCAACAATGTACTGTAAATGGGGCTGTAATAGGTCATCTAGTCAAAGCGAATACCAACAGAGGTTTTCAGATTATCAAATTTCTGATTCCCATTTATGTATAACATCAGTTGTACCACTCAAATTATCATTAGGCGATGAACAGGGACAGGGGTTTTATGCAATAAAAAAAGGTGTTTTAGGTGCCTAAAATATGCCACAAAAAACGCAAAATGTGCATTAAAAAGAAACATTATGCACTTATTTTAATATTTTTATTTATATAAAAAAATTAAAAACTTAAAATTTTAATTCAGTCTCATTGGATATGTATGTAAAGTAGTTAAAAATACAAAAAAAATTATATACATGTATATACAGTACTAGCTCGCTAATTCGAAGATGTGTAATCCGAATTATCCAGTAATCCGAATTGAATTTTTGACGCATTACATACTCTATAGTCCGCATTGGTTGAGAGCTCGCTAAACCGAATTTTTATTTTTTATATTTTTCTGCCTTTTTATACAAAAATGGCAAAAAAAATATATATATTCACATGTCCGTTTTCATAAACCGTGTAAAAGGGAGAAAAAAATAAAATGCTAAAAAGTAGTTATTCTAAATATATTTAAGTTTGGGTTTTCCTTAAAAAAATTTCTCTAGCAAAACAGAAGGGAGTTTGAATTAATTGGAGACATTTTTTCTCGAGAAAACCCTTTCGTCATGAAACAAATTCCTTGCGAATATTTATAATTATATCTAGTTATGAATTTTTTTAATTGTATCCTTTTTTATAGTATTACTATTAAATATGTCTATATTGTCCTCTCTGTATACCAATGAATTGTGAATTATTGATGGTGAATTATCTCTTGCAAAAAACTTATCGAAATTATACTAACGAATCTCGTGGTCAAATTAAGGATATGTTGCAATTTTTCGAATTTTTGTATGGAAATTTACATACAAATTAAAAAAAATTTAAATTTAATATATAATGACTTCTATATTAATTGTGAATCAAAATTTTATTACCTATACGATTGTAGAAGAAACAAAAAATTTTTATAATTTTTAATTTAAAAGCCAGTGTGCAAATATATATTTTCCCGTCAAATCTAGCGATTTTGATACAGTGGAAAAAATATTTTAGATACACATGTATCTATGTGCAGTGATGCCAAGAGTAGTGAGGTTTCCCTTTTTGTAGGGAATTTATTGGGAAATTTAAAGCGAAGCGAATAGAGGACAGATTTTTCATTTTGCGGAAAATGTGGAGAATTTTTAATACTTTGCCTTTTTCCATTGTATTACACAAAAGTATTTACACAAAAGTGTAAATATTATACATACATATAAAAATTTCAAATTTTGTTAATTTTTGTTATCTCATGCAGACAGAAAACATCTTTCGGTAAATAATAACTAGAGACAACGAAAGACAAAGAAATGTCTGATTTTCTTGGGAATAGATTTTGTATGAAAAAAAATTGATTTTTGTTATGTTTAATATGTAAATTAAGACTTTTTAAAATTATATATTAAGTTATTTTAATTATTCAAATGCGCTCCTCGATACAAAAAAATCCTTGGTTCATTTTATCTTTCCGGGATCACATTTTGAACGTGGTCAAATTTTATTAAGCATTCAGAATTAAGATTTGATTAACCTTGTGAGAACTACGAATCCTTATTTTAAAATTAAATTTTGTACCTACTTTTTAAAGTAGGGAACTTTTTTGTGTGTGTAGGGAAATTTTTTCGGGACATGTAAGGATTTTGTTAAGTATCTGCTAGCATCACTGTGTATATGTATCATCAAAATAAAAAGTTAGGTATATAGGCTTTTTGGGATTATTATTTAATTTTTTTATTAAATCTGTGGTCAGAATCGATAACCATCTAAGTCGACTTACTAATTAAAAAGCAAATTTAACGATTGAATTACTTAATATATATAATTTAATAGAAATTTCGGATTCGTTTAAATCAAAACTTGGCCAAATTAAATTTCGAATTTGAATTGCACTTAGAATATTTTTCCTTTAAATTTTGGCGCCCTTTAAATTATGCCACCCTAGGCCCGGGCCTAGGCATAAATCCAGCACTGGCTGGCACTGCATATTACAAAATTTGTTTATTTATTTACATGCAAAAATAAAATTTGATTTATGTTTTCAAAAGTAAAGTTTATTCTATTTGGTCTCAGAAAATTTTTGTACATTGAAAAAGACTTTTACATCTGCCGATGTGATTGCATCATATTTAAATAATTCCAGTTCTTTTATAGAATATTTTTCTTTAATCGCATCATCACAAAGTATTGAAGAAAAAACAACAGCTATTTCTTTTATATCTTGAAAATCACTATTTTTTTCGCCTTCAACTAAGTTAATTTTATTTATAGCTTCGTTAACTGTGTTCACTTGCCTATGCAATGAATTGAATTGTTG
The DNA here is from genome assembly GCA_956483585.1 of Gymnocheta viridis. Taxonomy (NCBI): domain Eukaryota; kingdom Metazoa; phylum Arthropoda; class Insecta; order Diptera; family Tachinidae; genus Gymnocheta; species Gymnocheta viridis. The sequence goes on from CATQFJ010000073.1 coordinate 26,943, forward strand.
TAGCTTATCAATTGTGTCAATAAAAAATGCATAGTTTGCATTGACAAACACCAACTGATCCTTTATTGAATTTAAACTTAAAATTCGTTTGATTTTTACTGCCATAGCATTTTCTTCATTTAAAACCTCCACAACATCTTTAAACTGTTCAAACTAATTTGCATAATAAGCGACAGCCTCCAGCCACGATGCCCATCTTGTAATTACAGGTTGAGGTGGAAGACTAAGACCAGGATACATTTCTTTAAACCCGCGAGTTTGATTTAAGAAATATTTTTTTCCATAAGAAGTCAACAGATCGATGACTTATATTTGATTTCTTATTGCTTCTGCCACTCTGTGCAGGTTGCCTAAAAATGAGATGGTATTGTGCCTATCAAGAACTTGGGGTTTATTTTGATCAGTACTTTTTACGGCCAAAATTTTTGGATAGGAACTTGGCTTTATTTTCACATTTATGTTTTTGTGCGGATCTCATTTCTTTTTTCTAAGTTATTTTTGTATAAATATTTATATCTATATATAATTTTTTTTTTAATTAAAGTCTTATTGCTCGCCAGGACCTACCTTTATACCTAATTTCAGCTTTCTAGCTAACTGGAAGTGCCCCATACAAAAGGTGGGGCACTTCACCCTCCCGGGTGAAAATCCCCCTTTTCAGATTTTTCTGGTTAATTGCTTGCTAAGACCTGATGAGTAAGTGAGTGAGTCAGGCAGTGAGTATGTACTAAAATATGCACTTTTTACACCTTAATATCTCGGGAAGCTTTTACGGTAGTACTTTCACCTATGAGGTTACCTCTGCAGGGAGATCTTTTGTTTCAAGTTTGATTAGCTTATGATAAAGAGGAGCAAAGTTATGAGGGGGGTAAAAACAGATCGAATGGTTTCGTGTAATAATACACAGTGTGGCCGGAACTTGACCTGGCGCACTACCGTGCGCCTAGATATATACCATATTTGTTGGTATTTTTAAAATATTTTCATATAAAAAATCAAAGTCAGCTGCACACATTAAAAATATATTGTGGCCACTTTTTCACATACACATCCAACTTAAGCCATTTATAAATAAAAATATCGCGTACAATTCGCACAAATAGCAAGTTGTCATCATTAAAATTCATCTATTTTGTTTGCATGTACATACAAACACACAGCATTTTCGACTTATCTGCACAAAAAACTTGCAAAGTTGATTGTGCAGCTAAATCAAATTCACTGTAGTCCATATATGTATATACATGCATTTCATTGGTCCTAATGCCAAATCATCATTAGACTTTAAACCATGTTTTTGAAAAGTTTAAAATTATCCTATCGTGTACAAAAACTTTTAAAAAACCAATGAGAATTTCAAAAATTACAATAATATAAGTATAGTAGCTTTTGAAACTTATTAAAAAAACAAATTATATTATATCATTTTCTGTACAACCCTTACACAATTAGACGCCCTTTGGGTAGCAGTGAAAGTATTTAATAAGGCAAAACAGAAAATAAAATCTTAATTAAGTAATTGTTAATTTTATTATTCGAGAGCGGTGTCGATAGCTACACTGATCCTCGGATAAATCAAAGTCAATTTTTTTGCCATTTTGGAAGAACTCGATTTTCTAGGAAAAAAACTCCGACTTTTTTATCACGGTTGGCTAATTTGGTGTATTAAGGGACCTACTATCATATTCCATTGCGCTTTGTACGAGCAGAGCTACACTACACTACGAGCGTCGATTTTTTTCGTTATTTTAGAAGAACTCGATTTTCTCGGAAACAACTCCGACTATTTTTAGCACGGTTAGCTAATTTTTTGCCTTAAGGGACCTACTTTCATATTCCATTAGGCTTAGTACCAGCAGAACTACACTACTCCTGGGATAAATCAGCAACGATCTTCTTTGCCCATCAATATTTTCCCAGGTTTTACTTCCCAAGATCGCCGCTATCTTCTGATATTACGCATAAAATAACCTATAATTTCCCACCAATTTTCCCGTTTTTGAATTCCCATAATCAACTCTACCTTGCCCCACGTAAAAGAAACTAATTTCAGTTATTTAGATTAAACATTAAAAAGTAATAGTGACTCAGATATGCCGATTTAATTCAAGTCATTTATTATTCAGTAACTTTTGTGTACAAATTAAAGTTTCAAAGAACGATTTTTTAAAAAAAATTATTATTACTATTAATCCGACAGATTAATAGTAATGTTCTTTATTTGATTAATGCCTAAAACCGACTGCAAATGCTTTACAAAATACAATTCATTTTATTAAAATTAACTTGTTGCATTTTCCCACCAACTTACGGTCGCGCGTGCAGCGTATTTGTTGATCTTGCATATTCCCATCGACGGAACGGAGTTGATGATTTTGTAATTTCCCATCGAAATATTATAACGGCTCGTGTGGCTCCGGTTACTTTGCTGGAATTCGCTAGCATTGCTATTTTAAAGTTGACACGTTTATTGGCTGTTGTGTTTGTGCAAATATTTATAATTGTTGTTGTTGTTGTGGTTGCTACTGTGTTAGGTGGCTTGTGAAATAGTTGTTGCTACTGTGTTAACTCCTCCCCCTTTAAGTTCATACGTCCTCGTATGAATAGTTAAAAAAAAGGAAGGTTATGAATTTTTTGGTTTTTTGCACTTCCTGATGGTAATGACAAGGAACCTTTTGGCTTAACACATAGATTGACATCTTCTACCGCCTCTTTTACTTCAGATGATTGTTCGTTCCTTTCGGATGATTTGTTTTTTATTTCGGTAGTTACCTTTTTGTTTCTTCTCGTCATGCAAACGATAGTAACCAATAATGTTATGGCAATTGATAGTCCAAGATTAATGGATAGGTTGATTTTATTCTCGACTTGCAGTTTTTCGATTAAGTGAGAATTGTTGATGTTAACTGCCTCCATCCTTTCCAGCGTTATTACTTGTTCTTGGAAACTCATGTTACTTGGTTGCAGCAATGCAGGTAATGGCTTAGTAAGAGTAGCTTGCGTTGTTAAATATGTTTTGTTACCAATTCGTACCGTGGAATTTAGGTGGTGAACTATGAATGTGCCATTTAGGTTTACTGTTGAGTTGTCTATTTCGATTTGTCCTCTGAATTCGTTCAGCAGTATCATATTTTCGTCTATTTCCTCTATACGGGCCACATGCTCATCGTTGGTTGTTGTGCAGCGGGATGGTTTACTCTTCAGAAGGTTTGGGATGCAATTTGTTTCAGTTAGGTCTATGATGTTATCTATTTCGCAAATACTTAGTTTATTATAGCTTTTGCAGTCATTTTTAATTCCAAATATCTTATTATAACATTTCAAAATATTTTTAAAATTTGTCTTAATTACTACATTATTTCTTCTTACAGGTCTAATCGAAAAGTTATCGCAAGTTTCACTATTGGTTGTTGGAATATTTACTATGTAAACGATTTCTTTGTCATTTGATGCAATTTTAATTTTAGAAAAATTTAACAATTCATCCATATTCCCAAATGGAATATTATCATTATAAAAAATGTCTCTCAAAACATCGATTTCGGTACTAGAAAAAATGAATGAATTTACAATATTTGCTTTAGCCCAATGAATGGCATATTCGATATTTGACAATTCTTCTTTAACAATTTCCAATTTATACTTAAAGTCTAACAAATTTTCTTCATTAAATTTATTTTCTAACAGTTTAGAAATATTATTGGTTACATTTGCCAGTCTGTTAATTTTTTCTATAGTTAGTTGATTGATTACAACTTGATTATTTGTATTTTCCAAGACATTATTCATTTTGTTCTCTATAATCTCGAAATCTTGGTGATCCGGGCTACCGGCCAACCATTTCCATGCGCTACCAATGAAGTCCAGAGACCTTTTCGTCTTTGTCTTAGATTTTAGTCTGGATAGACATGATCTCATTTGGGATATGGAGTAGGATAGGTAAGGTAATAGTCGATTGTCAGTATTTTTGTTAAGGTTAATACCGTTTTCCAAATTACGTATCAGGTCCTCGTATTCCCCCAAATTAATTATGTGGATAAGTTTAAATATGCCAGTCTGTATCTTCGCTGAACCCGTACTGATCACGACTAATCTAGAATTTGAGTAATCCATTATCTGGAACTCGCCCCTAGAAAGTGCGAACATCCAAACAAACCTGTAATAAAGTATATTAAAAATTAGTTCCTTATGTGTTTCTTGTGTACGATTCTCCCACTCTCGGTTACTATAGTAGTGTGTCTATCTTCCTTCACCAGTTCCCGTTTGAATTTCTCGGTCAATTTCGTACCAAGTCTATTGTTAACCCTTACAAAAATTTCCTGTCCAGGTATGTATCGTTTTATTTCCCTCTTGTTCTTATTATGGTATTCTAAATCTTTTTCCTGTTTTCGTTTCAGTTTCGCCATGTTGTCGTTCCTTGTTCGCTCGTAACTTCCCGGCGAGAAGTCTACAGTTCTCCCAAAAAACAAATCAACGGGCTTCTTCCCTATCGTTGAGTGAATAGACTGGTTATATTCGTTCACTGATCGTTCCAGAAGCTCCTCGAAGTCCCTACAAATTCCCTCGTCCTTAATACATCTCATGATCTCGGCCAATGTTGAATGGAATCTTTCGATTTGTCCATTGGCCTCACTTCTATAGGGTGGTGTTGTAAATACCTCTATTCCCAGTTCATCCTTCATCATAAACAGTATCGAGGCAGAATTCAGGGATTTCTCATTGTCCATAACAATGGTTTTGGGGACTCCGTAGAAGAAAAGAATATCCCTTAACGGTCTCCTAACATCCTCTATCGATTTTCCCTAAAAAATTCTGGTCTGTGCATATTTTGAAAATTTATCGAGAGCTGTTAGGACTATTTTCCTGTCGGTTGAAAAAATGTCAATGTGGATTATTTGACCAGGATAGCTCGGTACTGGTGTAGCGTTTAATTTCGGCTGATTAGGATGTCTTTCGTACTTATTTTTCCTACATGTGGAGCAGAGTTTCAGTATTCTCTTGATCTTAGAAAACATGCTAGGAAAATAGGAACTTTCTAGTATCTGGGACCTGTTTTCCACAGCATTTCTATGAGCGCGATTATGGGTTTCTATAATCAGGGTTTCCTGGTCTGATTCCGACAAAATATCCTCGACAACCTTTTGTGTAAAGCGAACCTTGTAAGAACTAAAATGGTTAGGATAGATTTCTTGGATCCTCCCCATTATAAACTCTGGGGTTTTTATACAATTTACAACGGAAGGATTTAAATATCTCTTTAGGACTGATACCAGCTTCTCCGAATCGTAGTCAGACTCTGTCAAAATGTGTCTATTGTATCCCGGAAACGTAACTCTAAATTGGTAATCGGAGGATTCACCTATGGATAGAAAAATTTGATTCTTAAATGCATTTATCGGAACTTCTACACTTGGTATAAGGTCCTGCGGAGAACTGTCGCTACTATGGACCGTACCCGTTAGGGAATTTACATTTGTTGTTGGAGGTCTAGAGAGTGCGTCAGCTACCACATTACTTCTACCCGGTTTATACTGAATCTCGTAATTGTATTCCTCCAATATTGCCTTCCATCTTTTCATTTTGGAATTACTATTTTTATTGCTAAGAGCATACGTCAGTGGTTGATGGTCAGTATAAATTACGACCTTTGCTGATCCATATAAATAATTTCTCAAGTTTGTCAGAGCCCAGATTATGGCTAGCATTTCCTTTTCGTTTGCTGCGTAATTCTCTTCGGTTTCTGTTAATGTTCTTGAAATGAAAGATATTGGTCTATTGTCCTGACTTAATACGGCTCCTATTGCCACATTAGATGCATCCGTGGTTAATTGGAACTCCTTTTCGAAGTTTGGGTATGACAGTATCACTTCCTGAGACTCTAATGCATTTTTCAATTTGTCGATGGCGAATTTTACCTGGTCGCTGAGGTTTATTTTTCTCTTACTCGATTCTGATTTAGAAATCATGCCTCCGTCTCCACGTAAAAGTTTGGTTAGTGGTTTTGCAATGTCCGCGTATCCTTTTACGAATCTCCTATAGTATCCGGAGAGGCCAAGGAAGGATCGCAGCTCCTTAACGTTGCTAGGATAAGGATAATTTACAATTGCTTCCAATTTTTTTGGATTAGCTTTTATTCCATTACAGGAAACGATAAAACCTAGAAATTCAACTTCTTCTTTGAAAAATTCGCATTTGTCCAATTGTACCTTCATATTGGCTGCGTTTAATGTTCTGAAGACATCATTTAGGTGTTTCAAGTGTGAGGCTTCATCCCGGCTGAATATAATAATATCGTCTATGTAGACGTAGCATATCCGCCCGATATGCTCCCTTAAGATGTCGTCAAGGGCGCGTTGAAATATAGCCGGAGCATTCCTTAATCCAAACGGTAAGCGCATAAATTCATACTTTCCGTTGTTGACGGAGAAAGCAGTTTTTTCTATATCTTCCTCCCTGATAGGTATTTGGTGGAATCCGCTTTTCAAGTCGATCACCGTGAAATATTTGTTCCCACCGAGATGAGAAAGAACGTCATTTATTTCAGGTATGGGATACTTATCAGGAATAGTTATTGAGTTAAGCTTCCTGAAATCCACTACAACCCTATATTTCTCTCTTCCAGATGCATCCTGTTTTTTTGGGACTACCCACATGGGTGAATTATATGGAGAACGCGATGGCCTAATTATCTTGTCCCTTAGTAGTCTGGCGATTTCCTCCTCTACAACCCCCCTTAGGGCCATTAAATAAGGGTAATTCTTTGAATATGTTGGTGTGTTGGTTGTGGTTCTTATCTCGCCCACGACCCTAGTCGTGTACGTAAGGCTTTCATCTGGATCCGCGAATAGATTTCTGTATCTGGCCACTGTATGTTCCAGAGAGTTTTTCTGATACTCGGACAAGTGTTCGGTTCTCAATTCAATATTATTAACGTCCTGTGCAATGTGTTGGAAAAGCTGAATTCTCCTGTTACCTTGTACAGTCATATAATTCTCGGAAGTGTGGATAACTGCCGATAGTTGTTTAAGGCAATCATGACCTGAGATTGCATCAAAGGTCTTCAGTCCCGGTAGGACATAAAATTTTATTGGAATATCGTTTATTCCGAACATGCAACCCACTACATGATGAGTTATTTGGACATTTCCCGCGACTGAATTTGCACTAAATTTCTCCTGATTTAATTTTGGGTTAACTGCTAACTGGGGTTTTATGTAATTCTTATTGCTACCTGTATCTATTAAAATTTTAAGTATCTGTCCGTTCCCCGTCCTGGCCTGAAAGTATGGCAACGAGGAACTGTTTAACCAAAAAAATTAAGGTCTACGAGGGCGTCGGTCTGTGGATTCTCCAAAGGATCATATTCAGGGAGTTCGTATGTGGTGTCCCTATAACATTGTTCGTTGTCTTCGACCTCCCTATAATACTCTTCTATGTCAGGTACCCCTCCAATAGCACCTTCCTTGTCATAGCCATTAATAAATTCCTGGGGTGGCTGTTGGACCTCATTTCCGTTGTCCGCTGTTACGTGGAAGTTTCTCTGCATTTTATTTTGTGGGGCTTGTATGGATGCTGTAGGCGGTCTCTTGAACGCTGCATTCTGCGGTCTGTTCATATAATTTACTTGGCGTGTTTGTATTGATCGGTCCACGTCCATTGGTTCGTATCCTGATGATGGCTGTTGATTGTTTATTGGTTGGTATGAGGGCCTTGGTTGGCTCATCTGGTTTTGCTGGGGTCTTGGTGTCCAATTTTGATTATTTGCTGGCCGCCAGTTAGTATTTTGGTTATAGTTTGGTGTTGTCATATTCCGGGGTGGTAATGGTGGTCTAGGAAGAGTTCTGCCACTCATATGTGCCAGTTCTGGATAAAATCTTAATTTATTTCCCGAGTACACGTTTGTACCAATGCGATCTTTTTGTACGTTATTCCTAGCTAACTGACCGTTTGCGTAGTTCCGACGGAATGTCATGTTGTCCAACTTCAAACAAATGTGCAAAGCCTGTGGAAGTGATGACGGTTCCCGGACGCTAAGGAGTCTCGGTAAGTCTCCATTTAGCCCTCTCACGAAGGTATCAAGTGCTTTGTCCCTATAGGTATTGGTCATTACCCTTAAGCTTCCCTCATCAATGTCTAGACAGGCAACTTTATCCAGGATCAAAGAGAGATGTTGGTAGACCACTTGGTAAAATTCTGTTATCGACCTGTAACCCTGGCAGAGGGCAGTCATTTGATACTCTAAAGTACCAATATCCCTCTTGTCCGAGTAATGCATCATAAGGCATTTTTTTATTCTCGGCCAGTCCAGCGGTGTTCTATAGGACTCAAGTGCCGTGTCCGCTTCGCCCGTAATTTTCGTGCGTATGGTATGAAGAATGGCATAATATCGCCCCGTTCCCTTTTGTGATTCGTATAATTCCAACACTCTGTCCACCGATTTCCTCCAGGAATTGAATTCCCCGATGGTACCGGAGAATTCCCTTAAGGATCTAACAATATCGGGTACTCTATCTAATTCCCCCAATGTCGCTGTCAGTTGCCCTATTGGCTGGTCCACCTCATTGTCCAGTTCGCCACCCTGCGGTGTCTGTAAAGTTTCCCTAATGATTTCCCTTAATTCCCGTTTCTGTAATTCGGTAAGTCCCGAGGTCCGTGCCAAGTCTGAACCCGAAGCCGTGGTCTGTGTCAGTGTCAGCGTCCTATTAAGTCGCTCTGTCAGTTGATCGATAGTTTCGTCAGGCATTGGAAATGGTTAATTATTTTTAGCAATCAAAATTTAAATTTTTACTTGATTCTACACTAATGATAATGTCAAGGACGTAATAAAATATTCTTTCTCTTTTTAATGGATTTTTGAAAATAAGGAGTCACTAATACTAAGTATAATAATTATAGATAAATAAAAAATAATCTTACATAAAACTTGATGTCAGGAACATGCTGCTTCTTGTTGAATGTTGTTCTGGTATTTGTTTACGATGTTTTCCCAAGATTATTTGTGTCTATAGTTCAGGATTCACAACACTTTATTTATGTCCTTGTCACTTAATTACTGAGAAGTGTTTCACTTAATTTGTTCTTATTTCGTGTTCTTTTTTACTCGGATTTTTTTATTTACTTTTTTCCTTAATGAGGAATTACTTTTTTTTTAAATTTGTTTTTACTATTTTCTTGTTTAATGTCTTTTTTTTAAAAGTTCAGGCGCAAACACAGCTAGTGTTATACTTTTTCTAGTTATTGTATTTATAGTTAAAAAAAATTTTTGTTCTTATGTAAGTTTTAGTTTTAAAATTTATTCTTATGCTTTTCGTTAAAATTCTCTTCATTATTTTTTCTTAATTTTGTTCTTAAAACATTTTTCACTTTAAAAAAAATTTTAATGTTCGTTTAGTTATATTTTCAATATTTAAACGACGTTGTTTAATGTTCACTTAAACGAATTCAACTTGTTAAAAAAAATTTTTTCCCAATGTTCACTTTTCATATTTAGAATGTTCATTTATTAATTAAACTTTATTTATTTTATTGAAAATTTTTATTCAATGTTCATTTTTTGTTTTTTAATTGAAATTTTCGAATGTTAATTTATTTACTTTCATTTAATAAAATTCTTTCAATGTTTAAAATTTAAATTTAAAATTTATGTTCAATGTTCACTTAAAAAAAATTTACTTATTTTTCTAATTGTTCTTTTTTGTTTTATATCGAGGCCGCTGATCCTTAAGAGGACCTCCCTTTTGTCTTTTAGGAAAGACTACTAAGGCGCACTATTTCCACGATCTATTACACTTTTTTATATCGCGGCCGCTGATCCTTAAGAGGACCTCCCTTTTGTCTTTTAGGAAAGACTACTAAGGCGCACTATTTCCACGATTTATTACACTTATTACGACAAAGGACCCTTTTTTCCGAGGGTCCCTGCTCGGGCGCCAATTAAAGTTTCAAAGAACGATTTTTTAAAAAAAATTATTATTACTATTAATCCGACAGATTAATAGTAATGTTCTTTATTTGATTAATGCCTAAAACCGACTGCAAATGCTTTACAAAATACAATTCATTTTATTAAAATTAACTTGTTGCATTTTCCCACCAACTTACGGTCGCGCGTGCAGCGTATTTGTTGATCTTGCATATTCCCATCGACGGAACGGAGTTGATGATTTTGTAATTTCCCATCGAAATATTATAACGGCTCGTGTGGCTCCGGTTACTTTGCTGGAATTCGCTAGCATTGCTATTTTAAAGTTGACACGTTTATTGGCTGTTGTGTTTGTGCAAATATTTATAATTGTTGTTGTTGTTGTGGTTGCTACTGTGTTAGGTGGCTTGTGAAATAGTTGTTGCTACTGTGTTAACTTACATAACTAAAGGAAAAAAATTCATAAAAAAATTATTTGGTGGTGTGTTACTCCACACTTCATCTTCTTCTTCAGAATCTTCACGTACTACATGTACTACGTCAGCAAATACATCAACTAAAATCACATAAAACTTTTTTTTCACATATACTTTTGCTACGTATGCGTTTTACAACTATTATAATTTAAAAAACAACGAAACGTAACAACAATAAAATATGCATATACAACTTTTTCACACCGATTACATGACATCTTTACACTTTTGCAAATTTCAAACAACTGAAATCTTCGATCCAAAATAAAAACGCATAATAAATTACCAAGGCGTATTCATAACAGGTGAACTTAATACTAAAACAAGTACAACACTACGAAAACCACAAGCATTTTGATTTTGTAAAATCGAAGTACATTGTCAAAAATATTTTACTGAGGCGAAAAAATTAAATATTGAAAATTATTATTATTGTATCAAAACGTTTTGTTTTTTAAGGGTTGTTTTTTTAAATCCTTTGAAATATTTAACAAATATTATTTTGTTGAAGAAATCTGTTGAGTGGAAATGTTTTAAAGATCCGCTGATCCATTATTAGCTCCTGCCATCCGTTATGCCGTTGAACGTCGTTGTCAATCGGTGATTGCCACCCACCCAAAAAATTACCACGGATGTAAGTACACATTGAAATTACATTGAGGAACAAAGAGTTAATGCTTTGATGGCCTGTGCTGTGGATTCTGAATTGGAATTAGTTTTATTTTGCGCCGTAGTTTAATTTAAGAAATATCATATCATTCACACCTATTTTTAATAAATCTTATCACTACTCATGGCCAAAGCATGTTGTTTCTTCAGAATTTGGTTCATCAACTGCTACTGCTACTGCTTTGATATGAATTTACTTTTATATGTTTTAATCTTTTTATTTAAATTTTCGTTTAATTTTTCATTGTTTTTACAATTAAATTTTTTATTTTTTGTAAATTTTCAACTTGAATGTAAAAAAAATAAATAAATAAATTTTGACATCCAACTATAGTTCGCCTTGTATAAAACTAAAAACAACTAAGAGAGATATATTCGGCTGTGCCGAATCTTGTATACTCTTCACCATAGTATGGAGTGACAAAAGAAGTCAGAATCACGAAAATTAACGCCCACGAAATACGAAAAAAAATTAAAATTTATATAGAAAAAAAGAACTTATATGGAAAAAATTACCGAATTCGTATTTTTTAAATCAATTGAGGTTGAAATTCCATTGTGTGTCTATATCAGAAATATACAGGTTATATTGAACCAAAACCGTTATCGTCTGGTCCAACCGCAATAAAGATAAGTAAATGGAAAACATAACAAAATTTTAAAAAGACAACTATCAGAATACCACTAGTTTACGTACATACGTGCATCAAACGAGTTTCAAAGAAAAAATTAAATTAAAATATGTTGTTATATTTTATAATTTAATATTTTTTTTTACACCGTCAAGTTATTTTTAATTTTGGTGTTATTATTATATCAAATAAAAACGTCGACAACTTACTAAATTCATTATATAATTATTTTATCACTGTACTTAATCCTATCTGATAGCATATTGGATATTTTTGAAAAATAAACCTTTTTTCGTTCATAAAATTGGAAAAAACGCAAAAATTAAAAAAAAAATATTATAAATGAGATCGTGCCAGGTTTTTTAAATAAATTGTGGAACAAACTTTTTCAAATAAAAGGTAATAAAAACAACTAAAATGTATCGAAAATTCTAAAAAAAAATAGCATTGCGTTGTCTTCAGGATTCGAAACCGTGCCAGCGGGTAAGAAGGTACGGTTTCAAATCCTGACCAACCATTTATTAATTTTTTTTTAATTTTTGATACATTTTAGTTCTTTTTATTACTTTTACTTTTTATTAGAAGAAGTTCGAACTTTTTTTAAGAATTTTTGATAGTTTTAAATTATTTTCAATATGAAGATAATATTGGAACATTTTAATCATTTGACTAGCAGATTTATTCAATAGCTGTCGATATTTTTTATCTATTTTGGGAGAAATAGAGATTAGAACCAATAATGCGTGATCATTATTAATTTTTTGTTTCCATCACATGGAGGTGCGTCCGTGAGACGGTGAGTGGCAATTTTTTTTGCTTTAATGTAATTTTTTCCATTTAAATTATTTTTTTTAATTTTTTTTTCGTATTTCGTGGGCGCGAATTTTTGTGATTGTGACTTCTTTTGTCACTCCATACTATGGTGAAGGGTATATAAGATACGGCACAGCCGAATATATCTCTCTTACTTGTTTTTTTTTTTGAATTTTCGATACATTTTAGTTGTTTTTATTACTTTTACTTTTTATTTGAAAAAGTTTGTTCCACAATTTATTTAAAAAACCAGGCACAATCTCATTTATAATATTTTTTTTCCAATTTTATGAACGACAAAAGGTTTATTTTTCAAAAATATCCAATATGTTATCAGATAGGATTTTGTACAGTGATAAAATAATTATATAATGAATTTAGTAAGTTGACGACGTTTTTATTTGATATAATATAATATTAATAACAAAAATAAAAATAACTTGACGGTGTAAGAAAAAATATTAAATTATAAAATATAACAACATATTTTAATTCATTATTTTAATTTAATTTTTTATTTGAAACTCGTATGATGTACGTATGTATGTAAACTAGTGGTATTCTGATAGTTGTCTTTTTAAAATTTTGTTAACTTTTCTGTATTGCGGTTGGACCAGACGATAAAGGTTTTAGTTCAATATATTTCTGATATAGAAACACAATGGAATTTCATTTTGTATATGTTGAATTGGGGAAAATACGAAAATATGCAAAAAAAAAAATGAAATACAAATATGTATGCATATACTATTTTTAGAAATTTTCCCCCAAATATTCCGATCTAAAAATCCAAAGTTCATATGTATGATATGTACGATAGGAACTGATTGTTTGAAAAATATTTCATGAATTGCGAACTATTCTTAGAATACATTTTAATTAAGCCCACTTTAAATTATTCAATTGTATAATGCAATCTGGAAGCTAAATATAAATTATTTATTATATACATATGTACGATAGGAACTGATTGTTTGAAAAATATTTGATGAATTGCGAACTATTCTTAGAATACATTTTAATTAAGCCCACATAAAATTATTCAATTGGCTAGAAGCTAAATATAAATTTGTGGAAAGTAGGTATTTGCAATACTTTTATTCAAAACACAAATGCATTTTAAATTTTTATTCCAAATACAAAATAGTTTTTAATAAAAGTTAAATTTTCACAATGGAAATGATATTTTTTAAGTTTTTTTACTCTATAATGTTGCTGTTTTTTAATCAATATTAATCATGTAGCGTATTTATATTTATAGTGTCTAAGTCAAATTATTAACTATTCTATTTATTGGGTAATTTATTTAAATCGTCTCAGTTGATGTTTTATTTGAAGAGTAAGCTTTCAAGATAAGCTTTCTCTGAGACAGTGCAAAACGTTTATTGGTAGATTCGAAGTATTGTTAATAAAGACAATTGAATTTGAACAGCAAAACGAAAAGGTTGTGTCTTCAATTTTATCGCTAACATATAGAGAAGAGTAATGGCACGAGCGGACATTACATGGCGACCGTGACATGTAAACTCAAACAATTTTTTATTTTTTAATTTTATTAAAATGTGAAATTTATTTGCAAACTTAAACAAAATATAATTTAAAAATTTTGTAAAATAAACTGCTAAAAATTAAACATTTATTTTGAAAAAAAAACTTTAAGAAAAAACTTTCAAACAAAAAGAACGTAACAACAACAAATACTCTTAATTGCAAAATTACAACAAATAGAGGAAACATTGGTATTTTCAAAAACGGAACCCTTTAAAAGAAATTAACAAAAAAAAAAACAAAAAAAAACTTATATACAGAAAAATTTATTGAAAATTATAAATTACAAACTTTTTCATATAATTTCAAGCAAAAACAGTTTAAATAAATTTAATTGTTTGGTGTTTGAAGCTGCAGCAACTACAAAGACTACAATAAATTGTAACAGAAAAAGTGCGGGTGAAGCAAAATGTAACCAAAGCATTTTGTAAGAAAAAATTTTTAACAAAACTATCATATAAACTTTCTCAAATTAAAATTTTATTTAAAAAAAAAAAAAAAATAACAAAAACAACTGTTTAATTTTCTTCTAAAGAAATAACAACAAAAATTAACGGTTGGTTAAGCAGTCAAAAATTTTAAAACAACAATAATAATTGTTAAAATGTTAATTACAAAAAAAAAGAACAGAACAACATAAATTACAAAGAAAAGAAGACTAAATTAAAATCCTTCATTTGACATTCGAGTGGTGTGATTTGTACTTGAACTTTCCAGTTGTATGCTGAAATCAACAACAAAAGTGAATAGTTGAACGGTTCATATTACCGACTGTTCCTACACTGGCATGCACAACAATGCTCTCAACATCACATTAGTAACATTTCACTGGCAACATGCTTCCAACAGGCTACACAAAACAAACAAAAAACCAGCGTAAAGCTAAGTACTCTGTTCATCATTTCGTGCGAACTGCTGTCAAAAGTCCATATAAAAAAAATTCATGCGAAATAATTGAAAAAAAAAATGGCCGAAGTTGTACTCTGTTCAAATAGTGAAAACATACGAAATGTTTCTGGCAGCATGATTTTTTCAAATACAACATGTTTCTGGCAACATATTTTCCAACTGCGAAATAATGTAAGCACCACTTATTTCGTACGAAATTGTAAACAACAGATGCTCAGATTTTACTTAGCATTGAATTTATTGCGCACAATTAACTAAAATAAAGGAAAATAGTGTGAAAATAACATAAAATGAAGGTATGGGATTGAGTGAGAACGTGTGTCTTCAAAGAGCTCCTCTGCAGCAGCTGCAATTTACATTAATTGATACGTTGCAGCACAAGCTCTTAAAATTATTTTGTTCTCCATTTGTTTTCACACATGGTTTTTGTTTACATAAGAAAAACAATGTTGCTTACTTCAAGGCAATAAAAACGATAAATTTCTTTTAAATCGTAGTGTTGTCACCACTGGCTAATTGGCAAAATTTTCAAACGAAATAATCAATGTTGCTCATCATTTTTCGCAAATTCAAACAGAGTACTTAGCTTAAGACAACATCAACATGTAACTATTAATTGTAGTTATTGTTAAGAACATGTATTTTAACTTTCATTATGTTGCTAATGTAAATTATAAAAACAAAAATGTATATATCTTAAAACACATGTATGTAAACTCACTCTAAATTTTATCCAAATATATTTTTGAATTTCGTAATCGTTGCTCAAATAAATAGTTTTCAACCATAACAGAAAAAAAATATATATACATATATATAAACCATTGACCTATATATGCACATATATATATATATATATATTGAACTATATATAAATATATATTTATATGTACATATATAAATTAATATTTTATTTATATTTTTTTGTTTTTAAAAAAGAACTTGTTGCTTGCGCAACAGGTACTTCCTTTCTTTATTGTGAGTTAATAACTAAATTTTACAAAAGTATTTTCTTAGTTCTAAGTTATTTGGTTGCCTGCCCAAACTGCTGACTCTACATAATTTGCATGTTGCGAAAATGTTGATTTTATGTTTCCCACAGGTAGAAGTGGCGCGTGTGCAACATCAGCGAAAACAGACTGTTGTGAAATTATTTATTTAAAGGGAAGTGTCAAGTTTCGTCTGGTTGACGTTTATATGTATTTTAAATATGGAATGTGTTAACTATCCCCCTCCTAAATTTCAAACGTCCTCGTTTGAAGGCTTTGGTATGTTGAATAGTTGATTTAACCCTTCTATTGCCGTGTGGGTCAATTTTATTGACTCGCTATTTCTTCGTCCCAGAACAATTTTTCCAATAATTATATTAATTATTATTATCGATATGCTAAGGGTGAAATTTATGGCATATTTTATTTTATTTTTTTCTTCTAGGGTATCTATGTGATTGGTGTTATTAGTATTCAATTGATGCAACATTTGTAAGGAGAGAATTTCTTCAACAGTGTTGGATATAGATAAAGGTTGAAGGATTGCTGGTAGTGGTTTACTTGCTGTTTTCTGCTCATTATAAAACTTTTTCCCTTGGGTTTCAATTGTTGTATTGCTAAAGTGCATTAGGAATGTTCCATTTAATGTAGTTGTTTCGTTATCGATAGTGACTTCTCCATCAAATTTATTCAGGAATAGAATTCCGGGTGTTATTTCTTCAATATTTGGAATATGTTGATTGTTGATTTCAGTGCAGTTTGGTGCGCGGCTTTTCAAAAGATTACTTATACAAGTGTCATTACTTAAATCTACTATATCATTTCTCAAACATATTTGTAAATAATTATAATTTTTACATTTTTCTTTGATTCCGTACATTTTCTTTTCGCAAATCAATATTTCCTTAAAATTTATTTTATTAATTCTTTCTTTTTTTCTTACTGCTCTAACTTCAATTGCTTTACAAATATTATTATTAACCGTTGGTAAACTTATTATGTAAATTATTATTTTTCCATCAGTTGCAATTTTAATTTCAGAAAATTCGAATGCTTCATCTAAGTTTATGAAAGGTATGTTTTCTTTATTAACAATATTTTTGGCTATATCTATTTCTTCGTTAGATAATATATAGGAATTTATTATATTGGCCTTAGCCCAATGTATTGCATATGCAATATTAACGATCTCTTCTTTAATAACTTCTAATTTAAATTTCAGTTTTAAAAATAAATCTATATCTGTAGATCTATTATTCTCTACTGTTTTTGCAATATTGTTAGCAATATTAGTAATTTCATTTATTTTTTCTATGGTCAGTTTATTGATCAATACTTGATTGTTATTATTCTGCAAGGCATTATTTAATTTGTTTAGGACAATTTCATGGTCGTGGTGGTCAGGTGTACCTGCTATCCATTTCCATGCGCTGCCTATAAAATCTAAGGATCTTTTAATTTTTTTGACTCGTAAGTTATTTAGATGTGTTTTTATTTGTGATATCAGTAAGGATATAAAAGGATAGTGAGGATTTCGTCCGATTGTGGATGCTTGTATAGTTCTCTCAATATTTTCTACTATGTCTGAGTATTTTGCGATGTCTATTTCATGAATTATTTTAAAGTGTCCTGTTTGTACTCTTGCTGTGCCTTTTTCTATGGTTACCAGTTGAGCGTTTGTGTAATCCAGAATCTGAATGTCCGCGTAACACAGCGTGGCAGTCAATCTATGTGTAAAAAGAAATTGTATATAGTAATTTAGTTGCGTATTCTACTTTTATGCACTATCTGTCCTTTTTCGTTCAGTACAGTGCTATTCCTGTTTTCTTTAACTACTTCTTTTGTATATGGTTTGGAAAGCTTGGTGCCTAATCTTTTATTCCGTTTAACAAAAATTATTTGTCCTGGTAAATAAGATTTTGGTTCTTGCCTATTTTTATTATGGAATTGAATGTCTTTTTGTTGTTTTTTTCCTAACTTTTCAAGATTATCACGTCTGGTTTTTTCTATATCGTCCGGAGTAAAGCTAACATTTCGTCCGAAAAATAGGTCTACCGGTTTCTTTTCAGTTACTGAATGGATGCTATGGTTGTATTCGGAGACTGCTCTTTCCAGCAATTCCTCAAAGTTTCTATGCCCACCGTTTTCCTTAATGCAACGCATTATTTCTATTATAGTTGAGTGGAATCTTTCCACTTGGCCGTTAGCTTGTCCTTTGTATGGCGGTGTCGTATAAACTTCTATTTTCAACTCATCTTCCGTCATAAATTTAATAGCGGCTGAATTTAGTGAGGGTTCGTTATCTATTATTATAAATTTAGGTACTCCGAAACCGAATATTATCTCCCTAAGTGGTTTCCTAATATCCTCAATTGATCTACTTTTTAGAATTTTTATCTGCGCATATTTCGTGAATTTATCAAGAGCCGTTAGTATTACTTTCCCTTCCGTCAAGAATAAATCTATGTGAACAGTGTGACCGGGGTGTGTTGGTAGCGGTGTTTCTCCTAGTTTTGGTTGATTGGGGTGTCTATCATATTTACTTTCTTTACACGTCGTACAGTTTGCTATAAGATTCTTTATTTTACTGAGCATACCCGGAAAAAAGTTTTTTTCTAAAATTTGCGATTTATTTTCCCTTGCATTCCTATGAGCGCGTAAATGTGTTTGCAAAATAACGTTTTCTTGATCCTGTTCGTTAGTAATGTCGTTGACAATTTTTTGTGTGTAGCGAGCTTTGTAATTACCGAAATGCTGTGGATAGAAGTTTTGAATCATACCCATTATCCTTTCCTCTGTATGGATTCCGTTGATTACAGATGGATTTAGGTATCTTTTCAAATGTGCTAACAGGATTTGTTCATTGTAATATGGTTCTTCAATAATATGCCTATGAATCGTGGGGAACACTATCTTAAACTGATATGATGCAGTTTCAGATTGTTTGAAAAATATTTGGTTTTTAAATACATTGATTGGTATTTCGGCACAGGGTATTAGATCGTGTGGTGAGCTTTCGGTGCTATGGGCTGTGGATGTAAGTGTATTGATTTGAGCAGGTATTCTTGATAGAGCATCTGCAACTACATTAGAATATCCTGGCTTGTATTTCAACTCGTAATTGTACTCCTCTAGAATTGATTTCCATCTTTTCATTTTTGAGTTAGTATTTTTAGAACTCAATGCATACGTGAGTGGTTGATGGTCAGTGAATATTTTGATTTTTTTTGAACCGTATAAATAATTTCTGAGGGAATTTAGTGACCATA
Source organism: Gymnocheta viridis (assembly GCA_956483585.1). NCBI lineage: Eukaryota > Metazoa > Arthropoda > Insecta > Diptera > Tachinidae > Gymnocheta > Gymnocheta viridis. Next base: position 46,170 of record CATQFJ010000073.1, read on the forward strand.
TGATGGCCAACATTTCCTTTTCATTTACTGCATAATTTTCCTCCGTTTTACTGAGGGTTCTGGAAATGAATGTTATTGGCTTACTGTCCTGTGACAGTACAGCACCAATAGCGAAGTCAGAAGCGTCGGTAGTAAGCTCAAAATCTTTTTCGAAGTTTGGATGTGAAAGTACTATATCTCTTGATATTAAGATGGACTTTACTTTATTAAAGGATTCTAGTGCCTCCTTATTCAATGTAATTAATTTATTTTTTGATGCATTTTTTGAAATATTTCCGAATTCACCTCTCAGCATTGTAGTGAGTGGTTTGGTTATTTTTGCGTAGTCCTTGATAAACCTACGATAGTAACCTGCCATTCCAAGAAAGGATCGAAGTTCTTTTAAATTCTTGGGAGGAGGCAGTTTTGCTATTACCTCTACCTTTTTTGTGTTTGTTTTTATTCCATCTGCGCTGACTACATACCCTAAAAACTCTACTTCTTCTCGTAAAAACGCACATTTATCCATTTGTATTTTCATATTTGCGTTTTCTAGAGTCCTGAACACTACCTCTAAATTGTGTAGGTGTTCTTCCTCATTTTTTCCAAATATTATCACATCATCGATGTAGACATAGCATCTTTTGCCTATATGCTGACGAAGAATGTCATCCAAGGCTCTCTGAAAAGTTGACGGCGCATTTTTTAGTCCGAACGGGAGACGTAGGAATTCGTACTTCCCATTATTCACGGAAAATGCGGTTTTTTCCACGTCTGACTCACGGAGGGGTATTTGATGAAACCCACTCTTCAGATCGATGACTGTAAATAATTTGTTTTCGCCGAGATTCGAAAGAACTTCATTTATCTCGGGTATAGGGTATCGGTCCGGTATAGTGACCGAATTAAGCTTCCGGTAATCTATTACCATACGATATTTCTTTTCCCCAGAGTTGTCGGTTTTTTTATTAACTATCCACACCGGTGAATTATACGGTGATTTGGACTTCCTAATTATCCCATTGGCAAGAAGTTCCTCTACTTGACGTTCGACCTCTCTCTTTAACGCCATTGGGTATGGGTACGGTTTTGAATAAACTGGGTTATCAGTGGTTGTACGGATTTCGCCTTTTACTAAGGTTGTGAATGTCAATCTTTCATCGGGATCTGAGAATAAATTCGGGCATTTTGCTACTATGTTTTGTAATTTTAATTGCTGTTCTTGTGTTAAATTAGGTATATTCAATTCCACTGCGTTTACTTCTTGGGATATTTTTTGCTTCAAAGGAATCTTTATTCCTGAAAGCATTGTCATAAAGCTTTTATCAGTGTGAATTGTAGCTCTCAATTCTCTTAGAGTGTCGTTGCCTATTATCCCATGGAATGAGGAGAGTGTGGGCAAAATGTAAAATTTAATTTTTTTGATTTGTGGTCCGAAAATGTCAATATATGTGTGATGCGTTATTTCTATGTTGCCCGCAACGGAGCTTACCTTAAACGATTTTTCATTTTGAATTGGATTTCTAATGCGAGTGGATTGTACGTAGTTTTTATTCGATCCTGTGTCAATAAGAAAGTTTAGTTTGTCTCCGCGTCCAGTAACATATTCAAAACATGGAAGCGAAGACGTTGTTATTCTAAAAAATTTACATTATCAGAAGCAACTTCGTCTTCAGAAAAGATATTGTTTGGATCTACGTTAGTTTGCTTAGCAATTCCGGTTTCTTCGTCGAGACATTCGTAACTTGTTTCGTATGGATAATATGTTTCATCTGGATAATTTGTTTCTAGATGGAAATTACGTTGTATTTTGTTAGGAGGATGAGAATTTTGGCTATTAAGTGGACGTTTATAATTTGCTATTGGTTCGGTTCGATGGTTATTGTGTCTGAACTGGGTTGAACTGTCTATTTCCATTGGAACTGGTTGGGGAGAAAAATGGGTTTGGTTATTGACTGTATTCGAATTTGGTCGAAAGGGTTGATAACTACGAAATCCATTGTAATTAGGTTGATTGAATCTGTTGTGATTGGGCTGGTTAGTACCGAATCTATTGTAATTAGGTTGTGTCATTCGATTTGGAAAAACGTTAGGTCTGTTGTAGGACTGATTAAATTTTTGATTAGCACCATGGAATCGCTGGGGTGCAGGTGGCATATAAGTCAATTCTGGATAGAATTGCTGACCTCTAAAGTTTGTTCCTTGCCGTGAAGGCTTGTGTGGGGTTGTACCCATATTATGCCTATTCATACCTTGAGCGTAATTAAGACGAAATGTCATATTTTCTAGTTTCTGACATAAGTGTAATGCCTGAGGGAGTGTAGCTGGTTCGCGAATGCTCAGCAAACGTGGCAAGTCACCATTAAGACCGCGGATGAAAGTGTCTAACGCTTTTTCCCTATAAGAGTTGGTCATAGCACGGATTGATTCTTCACTAATGTCGAGGCATGCGACCTTGTCTAAAATAAGTGATAAATGCTGGTATACCATTTGGTAGAAAGTGGCTATATCGCGATGACGTTGTGTTAATGTTGTCATTTGGTACTCGAGAGTACCTATATCTCGCTTGTCTGAATAATGGAGCATAAGACATTTCTTTATTTGTCCCCAATCTAAAGGTGTTCGATAGGATTCGAGTGCTGTGTCAGCATCGCCGACAATTTTGTGTCTTATAGTATGAAGTATCGCGAAATACTTTGGTGTACCCCTAAAATTTGCGTATGCATCTAATATTCTGTCAACTGTTTTTCGCCATGAATTGAACTCCCCGGAACGTCCAGAAAATTCTCTGAGACATTTAACCATGTCCGGTATACGGTCTAGTTCGTTTGTGTTTGTAGCGTCCACTGTCACCTGATTGTCATGATTATCCTGTTCAGATCTACTACCCATTTGATTTAAGACACGTTGAACTATTTCCTCAATAAATTGTGTATTCATAGGAGCGGATTGTTGGATGGTTGGAGGTGGTATTGATCGGGAAGTGGTTGGTTGTGTAGTTTGGTTTTGTTCTAGCCTCATTTGGCCTAACTGGGTAATAATTTCATCTTCCATTTTTTTTTAATAGATTCCTAAGTTAATCTAATTTCAGTTATATTTTCCTGTCACTTATTATTTCTTATTTTGTATTATTCTTGCCGTTGGAGGGTCTCGTAAGAATCGCAACAGCTTATTATTAATTTATAGTTGTTAGAATTTTAAATGACCTTTAAATATTGCAAAAATGTATCGAATGTATATTTTCAATAATAATAATATATATAAAAAATCGATTTATAAGCATTCAATCAATTTACTTAATTTTCTACTAATTATTCTTCCTTTGTCACAAAAATTTTAATTTCTCTTTTATTAATTTATTTAACCTTCACTTTAGATTAGCATTTCTTTTCCTGTTTTCAATATAATTATTTATTTTATTCAATTTATTGCAACTTTATATTTTTTTCTTATAATATTTCACTTTTTACAATATTTCTGCAAAATTATATATTTTTATTCCAACCTTATTTATTTTTATTCCTTTTTTTCTAATATTTGAAATTTTTAAATTTACTTCTTCAATTTATTTAATTTATTCCAACTTTACTTTTTAATTCCTTTTTCTAGTATTTGAACTTCTTAATTTTATTTTTCGTTAAATTCTTTCTTTCACTTTTCTTTTTTTAAAAAATTAACAATTAAAAATAGTAAATTGTTACTTACAATAGTAATAAACTTAAAATAATCATTTCCAACGCTGGGCTCTGGGTTGTTGAACGTTACAGGTGTGTCCTTTTCCTATTGTACTTGGGTCTGTCTTCGTCGCTGGTGGCCAGTGCTCCTTGTACTCAGTCCGCAAAAAATTTTCTCACTTCCTTACTTTTTATTTTCGGGATATTTTCAGTTCCTTACTTTTTATTTTCAGGTAAAAGATTTTTTCCACTTCCTTACTTTTTTATTTTCAGGGTATTTGTTTTCACTTCCTTACTTTTTGATTTTCAGGTAAATAACTTTTTTTTTCACGTCCTTACTTTTTGATTTTCAGGTAAATTTATTTGCTTTCACTTTGTACGCGTTGGTCCCTGCTCGGGCGCCAATTAATATTTTATTTATATTTTTTTGTTTTTAAAAAGAACTTGTTGCTTGCGCAACAGGTACTTCCTTTCTTTATTGTGAGTTAATAACTAAATTTTACAAAAGTATTTTCTTAGTTCTAAGTTATTTGGTCGCCTGCCCAAACTGCTGACTCTACATAATTTGCATGTTGCGAAAATGTTGATTTTATGTTTCCCACAGGTAGAAGTGGCGCGTGTGCAACATCAGCGAAAACAGACTGTTGTGAAATTATTTATTTAAAGGGAAGTGTCAAGTTTCGTCTGGTTGACGTTTATATGTATTTTAAATATGGAATGTGTTAACTTATATACTTTAATATTTTTTCCTTCCTTTTACAAATATTCTCATATATTGTATGCTTTATTTAAAATTTTATTTTGTTTATTTGGAAGTTACACTGAATGAAGTGTTAAATGAAAAAATGTTGTTTTGTTTTTTTTTCGGCTAGATACTGAGAAGAACTGCTTGTGATTTTAGTATGAATTTTATTGATTGAAGGTCGTTGTATGGGTTCGAAATAGGGTGCAATAGTTTGCTTTAATTTGCGTGTATAAATAATTTTTTCCTGTTCTAATGACAGAAAATACACCTGGAAAACCGATATGGTCAGAAATACTGGAACAATTAAAATTTTTGTTTGTGATATCAACATCCGGTTGAATTTAATGGATGTTTTAAGTTGTTTTTATTGTTTAATTTATTATTTTACTGAAGACTGAAAATTAAAAACATGTAAATAAAAAAAAATTAAATTAAATGAAAAAAAAACAAATATTTTCATTACAAAATCAGTAAATATTACACATGGGTGATTTTTCACCCGAGGGACTCTACTGTAACATATTTTGAGGAACGTATGAGGGTTAAATATACACAATGTGTACATGTGCCCATGAACGCATTTCAGTATGTATCTATGTGATATATGTGTGACAAAAAGGGAAGATTTACAACAATCACACCAATTTCCATCAAGAATTTGAAATTTTAGTATTTTATAATAAATAAGATATATTTGGGGTGTTCACACTGTGGTCATACCAGTCATATTGTCATAATGTCTTATTATTTTACAATGGTTTAAAAAAGTTGTTGTTGTGCTTCAAGCAAAAAAGTCATAAAATAATAAGACTTTTTAAGGTATGTTTTTGGTTTGTCATAAAATAACAGTAGAAATCTTAGTCGAGCAGCTGTAACTCCTTATTCGAGCCGGCAATAATATTAACAAGCCGCCGCTACAAATAACACAAAATGAAAACAAGGCAAATTCATTACCAGGAGGCGAATTAATTATAGGGTGGTTGCAGTGGCGAATTCACGTGAATTTATACATTAACTGTCCTGTCAAATTTGTTACATATTTTCCATGGTGTAATAATATAAGGTGCTCTTATCAAACAACAATAAAAAACAACATGCATTTTGTTTGTGTAAAATTATCACAATATTGTCAAAAAAAGCTGTATACAAAACATAACAAAATGTGGTTTGTATGTATTTAGTGGTTATGCAAAAACAAAAAGCATAACGTAAACAAAAATATTCACAATGGCGGCCAAAAATGTAAATAACTTTTGACAAGACCATGAAACTTACCATTTTTTTTGCAGATTATTTAACGGTCAAAACACAACCCTACAAAAAACCATATTCCTTGTTGCGCACACCTGATATTATTACACCATGATATTTTTCGGCGCCATTTTAATGTAATTTTCGTGCAAAAGGCAAATTTATTACGACTACAATACATCAACAACAAAGCAAACAACAGGCATTTTGTTTGTGTAAACATACATACATGAATTTTTTTGTTCATATTTACTTGAGGTAGCCATTATCACGTTTAACATGTAATTTTCGCACAAACCAGCTATTATTTTACTTTTTTCACTTGATTTCGGCATTTTGATATGAAATTGTATTTTTAAATGTTTTTTTTTGTATCAGCTGGCACAATTATGACATAGCACACTAAATTATGACGGGGTTGTTCACACTTGTCATATTTTGGTGTGCTATTATTTTTTTACATATGACTTATGACTACAGTGTGAATACCCCAATTATGTTCTTAAATGCTTAAACTAACATGAAAAATACAACTGCACTGTGGTATACAAGAAGCGGTAGTGACTACCAACCGAGAGGTTGCGTCATCGAATCCCCACGCAACTTTTTCAAAAAAATTTTAAAAGTAAATTTATTTCGAATGCCATTTTTTTTGCTCATATTTTAGTCGTTAATGTACCGACTGCAATTATTTTCAGTCTAAACCTTCGGAGAACTCCATACAAGAGATCTGCTTCATAAAATTGACCGTAGGACAGTTGGGGTCATAAAAAAACAACAGAATAGGAAATATAACAAAAAAAAGTCTTTTTGCAATATCTCATTAATTATTGGACCGAGTTTTGTTATTTTCAAACCGAACAAATCTATGAAAAATTGCAAGAGAATGGTATAAAATTTATTTCTCTATGTTGTGTTTTGGCCTTAATTCTAACTACACCATAATGAAGCAGACGGACAGACGGACATCGCTCATTCGACTTCTCTATCTATAAGGATCCAGAATATATATACTTTATGGGTTCTTAAATGAATAATGAAGAAATTACATACGGAATGACAAACCTATATATCCCCTTTCCAAATTTTTTGGTGAAGGGTATAAAAAATTTCATGCGAAAAAATTGCAAAATAATATGGCCGAAGTTGTATATATATATATACGGATATATATATACGGTGCAGACTCGGTTAACGCAACCCTCGATAAGCGCAACACCTCGATATTCGCAACACCCAAATTCTTAGCATTGATGACTCAGTTAACGCAACTTTTCAAAAATTAAGATTCTCCATTTCGTTTAGTTTTTTACTTTAATTTTTTATTAATAAATTCAAAAGTATAAACGTTTGTACATGAACTCTTATGATTACGTACAAAAATCGTTTTAATTTACCGCTGTTCTAGGAATGACTAAAAATTTTTGCGTGGCGCTTTTGTTTTTAAAACCAAAGTAGTTCAAGAAATTCTTTCTCTGTGAGTGGGTGTTCTACTAAAATAACAGCCGAAAGTTTCACACTTTTTCCTTTAAAAACATGAATCCTCAACTTGATAACAACCATCAGTACAAATTTAAATATATTTATTTTAAATACTATTTATTTGTTTTTATTTTTTATCTCAATAATTATTGCATTTATTTTGAAAATTAATCTTTGTTTCTTTAATAAACATTTTATTTGGTTTAAAATAAGCTTCTTAGTGGAAAATAGACATAGAAAGTTTTCACTCAGTTTCCGCAACAGCCCAAAATTCCTATTAGTTGCGTTAACCGAATCTGCTCTGTATATGTAAATAAAATTAATAATAATAATTGTTGTTTTAACAAAACAATAAAAAACTTATTATACATTTTTTAAAAATAAAAATTGTCAAAATTGGAGAATGACAAAACTACTTAAATCTATTACAATATAATTAATGAAAGTTATTCAATTTCCTGTTCTAGTCTTATAAATTAAATGTCTATAGTTTTGAGCTACATTTTCCGTTTCCATTTTAAAGTTTGTCCTATTGCTATATTAATTATTTGTAACATTTCCGAAATGAAACGACGCTTGTAGTTGGTTTCTGTGTTCTGTGAGTCTGTTGAAGATGGCAGTAGCAAATTTATAATGTGGATGGCGAATCAAATAACCAATTTTATGTAAATTTTAGCCGTAATCCAATCGAGGGCGTTAGTTTTTGTTTGCAATTGCTATGAAGATTCTTCATAAAGCTTTCTTGAACAATCTTGTAGATTCTCGTTGCTGTGTCTAGAATTTTCTTGAATGTTCTATTTCTGTTAGTTTGAATTTGAGTGCTCAAATTTGCATACACACGGTTGATTGAACTGTGCTTAATCATCGCTGTATTTTTACGTTCGTTAAATTTGAATCTATATTTAAATCTTGTAACAATATTTTGAACTTTATCAAGTCCTTTGACTCTGCTGTAAAATTACATATATTAGGCCCTTTTGCATTTCATATTACGATATGTAGCTTTATAAGATCTGAAATGATAAGCTTAAAAATTTTAATTAATGTTTATAAGTAATTAGTCGAACTTTTATTAATATTTTTATATATTGAACTTGAGCCAAAATTAATCGTTTCAATATATAAAAATCTTAAAAATTTTATTTATTTAATAATTTAAAAAAACCTTTTCTTTCAGATTCCTGAAGGTATAGATCCACAATTGGGTATACATGGTAAGAAAACTGTTTAATTTAATTGAAATTATGAAATGGAAATTTGATAATTTTACTTTCTTTTGTTTTCCATTTAACAGAAAATGTAAAAAGAAGTGTTCCAAGAGGTAAGTTTTTGAAAACGGTGATTTGTGTTTAAATGATTTTATCATTCGTTTTGCTTACAGATGCGGTTACTCTAGCTAAAGCAGCAGAATGTACTCCTGAAAATACGATGGTCGATTTTTTTTTTTTTATTTTTTTTTTTTTTTTTAAAGAGAAGTAACACTCAGGCAATTAGTATGCCTACCAACCCGTAGGTGTGTTACCTTCTTTGGGAAAGGGATAGTGAGAGAGGACAGATGGTGAAAGAGAGAAAGCTTAATTTTTACAACTCTGATATTGCGCGTTGTGTTAGTTTTTAGATCAGTGTTGCAGCGCCTCTGATGTCAAGTAGGCGCATTAAATGTGTTTTAAGCTGTTGTAGCCATTTTATTAATTATTTTACTTCGCCGGCGATTTTGCTACAATACCGACGAAGGAGGGCGCTGTGATGTCCGCTAGCATACACCAGTATCAATTGCTGCCAGAACTGTTCAGTGACCAGTGGCTATGCCTTCATCACTTAAACAGTCTGACAACAACAAATACAATCGCATACTAATGCACATCTGAAAAATGCTGGATGTTATGACTTGTCTGAAGCTGGGCTCGAACCCACGTTCTTAGACATTATTTGCTTTGCAGTCAACGCGCTAACTACTTCAGCCAACAGCACCCTACCAATTCATCCAATATTTGATTATTTTCCCCACTGTACACGGGTTAAGCGTTGTGGAGGTTGTTGCAACACTCAATTGAAGTCTTGTCAGCCAACAGAAACAGAAATAGTAAACTTCAAAGTCCAGCGCTATTGCTATAACAAAGTTAGGCCTGAATTTTGTGGTTTCGAAAAAGTTTCTGTTGAACAGCATTTAGGGTGTAAATGTGATTGTCGCATAAAACGAAAGGTAAGTACATAATTAAATAACTTGCGTTTCGAAATGATACGGATTCTGTTGACATCTGGTTTGAAATATTTATAGCGATTTCAAAATTTGGAAACCTTTAATTTTTTTAATACTTTTAAATGAAATCTGAATAACTTTTGAGTTACATTGTTACGAAGCTGATATTACTAGAAATGCATAAAATCAAAGATGCTAAAGTCCAACAGTTCGTCGTTTTGATATGGAATGTACTGCCGTTCACGGATGATCTGCGAAGTCTCATATTCGGTCCTTCATGCTATATAGTTAACTGCCCACCGCTGATACATACTTAATTATTATACAAAAAATTTCGGCAACGGGCATTTTAGTTAACGCTAGATACTATTCGAACAAACAGTATATCGTTAGCTAAAATGCAAAGCTGTTTATAACACCTCCCCGAGGGGAGGTTCATCTTGTGGAAACATGTGAAATGTTTCTGGCAACATATTTTAAAACTGCGAAATAATGTAAGCACCACTTATTTCGTGCGAAATTGCAAACAACAGCTGATCAGATATTTCTGGGCGTTGGTTTTAATTTTAAGTTTGCTACCGAGAGATAAATAAAATAATGGGAAATGATGTAAAAATAATATAAAATGAAGGTGAGTGCTTTTTGCAGAACGTATGTCTTCAATGAGCTCCTCCGCAGCAGCTGCGGTTTGCATTAATTGATACATTGCAGTGCAAGCTCCTAAAACTATTTTGTTGTCCATTTGTTTTAAATTTTTTTAAATAAACACATTTTTTTTGTTTTTATAAGAAAAACAATGTTGCTCATTTCAAGGCAATAAAATCGATAAGTTAATTTAAGTTTATTTGAGACTTCAACAACAAACATTGCAAACTAAATAATTAAAAATAGTATTATAAAGAAAACTTAAATCTATAATGTGTTGATAAAATGGTTTATATTAGACAGCAACAATGTTATCAATTTTTGTAAATTAAGTGCTTGCTCCCGGCACAATACAGATCAGTTATATAAAAAAGAATGGACTTATAAACTAGACTTAGAACTAAAAGAAACGGAAAAAAGTATATAAAATAATAATAAAAAAAAATAAATAAATAAAAAAGAAAATTAGCACACGGATTTTTCGATACGTAAAATTTAGGCAATAAACTATTTACACAAGCAATTTCGTTTTCAACATAACGCAAGGGAGAGTAATAGCTAGTGTTCAGCCAATTAAAACCCGCTTGATTATCAATGATGTTCTGAATTAAAACATTATGCAGTGTGTGATAAAACCGATAAATTTTTTATAAATCATGGTATTGTCGCCACTGATCAGTTGTCAAAATTTTGAAACGAAATAATCAATTTTGCTCAACAGTTTTCGCAAATTTGAACAGAGTACTAAGCTTTAGCCTCGAAATTTACGTTTTAGCCTCGTGGCTGTTTTTAGCCGTTTTTATTTTCAATTTAATTAATTAATTTTTTTCAATAATTTATTTTCTGCTGAACCCATAACATTATTTTAAAACATATTAAAAAATTAATCCAATGTGCAAGCGTAAGTGTTGGTGAACAACTTTATTTCATCATAATTATTAATTAATTCATTTATATTAACTTTGATGGTCAATATAACCACTGTTTTAAGTATTTTGCTTAACATCTTTTATGTGTATTCTTACTTACTTATTTACTTTTTACTGCAGTAAAACCTATAGCGGTTTACAATATTTCGATCATAGTTACATATGTACATACATACGAATATGAACTTATGTACTCATGTATACATGTTACGTTATATATGTACTTTTATTACTTTACGGAATTTTCTTGCTTGCTGATCGATTCTTTTTGTATCATTATACTTTGTACATTACGTGAATAAACTACGTGTAAAAGTTATAAATTAATTGAATAAATAATTAACTCGAACTAAACATTGGTGCCGAAACCCGGGAATTTCTTTTTAAAAACATTATTTCTTAAATACTTATATCTCAGCTGCAAAAGTGTACTGTGATTTCGTATTTTGAAGCTGCCTATTTCGATAAGAATTACTACGCTTTGGTGAAGTTCTAAACAAGTGCCATTTAGAAGCTGCACTTGATTATTATCTTTGGCTGACAATGGCGGAAATCTATGTAGTTATTGAAGAACAAAAGAACTTGTTTAACCATTTAAAACGGACAGCTCAAAGGTATGAAACTAAAGCAGGGAAGACTCGGGGTTATGCTCAAATGGTTTCTGATGAAATCGAAACAACTACTCTGCAATTTAAGCTCAAGCATGAGCAATTAGAGGGTATTGTACGAGACAATACCTTAAACATCAACGACATTGACTATTTTGTGGAGGAAATCTTTTACCAATTTCAAGATTTTTCATTGTCGAGGACAACTTTTTGATTTCCTTAATGCAACACCTAATTCACAATCAATTGGCTTTCACTCCACATTTTCTGCTCCTTTTCGCAATCAAAATGAAACAACTATGCATGATGAAGCCCGGTTACCGAAAATCGATATACCAACATTTTCCGGTGATTATTTTTCCTGGATATCGTACAGGGACATGTTCATGTCGCTTGTTCATAACAATCAGGCTTTAAGCAACATTCAAAAATACTATTTTTTAAAAGGTTCTTTAACAAGTACCCCCTTGGATATGGTTAATGAATATCCAGCTTCTGAGGCTAGTTACACTTTGGCATGGAATGCTCTAAATAACCGTTACCACAATAAAAGAAAGATTGTAGATACACTTTTCGAAAAGCTCTTTTCCATTCCACCATCTAATGGTTCGTCTGAAAGCATCCAATTCATTTTAGACACCACTCCTAATTGCGTTGCATTACTTAATACCTTAGAAGTTCGCACCGTGGAATGGAATGCTATACTTATTTATATAACTGTCACTAAACTCGATAAACAAACTCGAAAGGAGTGGGAGCAGTCTCTTCGAGGCTCTACAGAAATTGCTCCAATAAGTGACATGTATACTTTCCTGGAAACAACTTTTCGAACGCTAGAAACAATTGATGAAACACCTCAATACAAGTTTACGTCATCATCTTCAAGAATGATGCCCCCTTTCCAAAACAAAACACGCAATAGTGTTCGTCGCAATGTACATCTTACTACTAACGATAATGATAGCAATTGCCCATGCTGTGAAAAGCGTCATCTTTTGGTTAAATGTTTCAAATTTGCAGCTATGACTGCTGATACCAAATTCAAGTTTATGAATGACAAAAAATATGTCATGATTTGTTTATTTTTTGGCCAGGTTATTTAAATGTTCTTATTTATTTCCAATAAGCTAATTGGGCCTATTATTTTTATGTAAATAAAAAACTTTTTTACATCTTCTTCCCAACGTTTCGTCAATTTTTTGTTGACATCTTCAGGGGATTTTTATGTCTATTTAATTTAAAAACATTACATATTACAAAAATAGAAAACATCAAACATATTATAAACTTACAATTAATTAGTAATTTATCACATTAAATTCTATCTAAATGATTGCAACATTTAACATGAAATTAAATTAAACACACTACTTAAAATAGTATCACAGTGGTTTTCTTTTTGTTTTATTTTATCACAACTCTGTAACTGGAACTGATATTATCGGTGTCTTCTTTTTGGTTCATAGTTTTGTTAATTTTCTGTTGTATACGTAAGCTTTCTATTGTGTAACGCTTTTTTTCTTTTGTTTCTATGTCCAATATTTTTATTCTGTCAAAGTCTGGTTTATGTTTTTCGTTGATCATATGTTTTGCTAGTGCTGTTGTTTCTTTTTGTTTCTCTATATCATTTTTGTGTTCGCATATTCTTGTTTGTAAACTTCTTTTTGTTGTGCCAATATAAATTAAGTTACAGTTTTGGTTATCATTTCCCTTACATGCTATTTCGTATACCACATTGTTTTGTTGTTGATTCTCAACAGGCGTCTTGATTTTAGAAAAAATCGTGTTGAGTGTTGTATGTATGTGGTTTATAGGCAAACCATACGTTCTGTGTTTCTATTGTTGCTTTAATATTTTTATTATCAGTTAAAGCTAGGTACTCTGTTCATCATTTCGTGCGAACTGCTGTCAAAAGTCCATATAAAAAAATTCATGCGAAATAATTGCAAAATAAGATGGCCGAAGTTGTACTCTGTTCATCTTGTGGAAACATACGAAATGTTTCTGGCAGCATGATTTTTTCAAACACAACATGTTTCTGGCAACATATTTTCCAACTGCGAAATAATGTAAAGCTTAGTACTCTGTTTGAATTTGCGAAAAATGTTGAGCAACATTGATTATTTCGTTTGAAAATTTTGACAACTGATCAGTGGTGACAATACCACGATTTACAACAAATTTATCGGTTTTATTGCCTTGAAGTAAGCACCATTGTTTTTCTTATGTAAACAAAAACCATATGTTTATATTTGAAGTGATTAATTTAAAAAAAATTGGAAAATTGACAACAAAATAATATTAGGAGCTTGCGCTACAACTTGTCAATTAATGCAAATTGCAGCATCTATGGAGGAGCTCTTTGAAGACACACGCTCTGCAAAAAGTCCCTACCTTCAGGATAGAAATGATAAAGGAATGTTTGCTTCAGATGTAAGTGTAATTTCCTAATTTATTCAGCTGTTGTTTGAAATTCCGTACGAAATAAGTGGTGCTTACATTATTTTGCAGTTGGAAAATATGTTGCCAGAAACATTTTGTGGTCGAAAAAATAATGCTGCCAGAAACATTTCGTATGTTTCCACAAGATGAACAGAGTACAACTTCGGCCATATTATTTTGCAATTATTTCGCATGAATTTTTTTATATGGACTTTTGACAGCAGTTCGCACGAAATGATGAACAGAGTACCCTGCTTAAGCACCACTTATTTCGTGCGAAATTGCAAACAACAGCTGAAGATATTTCTTGGCGTTGTGGTTTTAATTTTAAGTTTGCTGCACAGAAATAATTAAAATAATGGAAAATAATGTAAATATAATATAAAATGAAGGTGAGTGCTTTTTGCAGAACGTGTGTATTCAATGAGCTCCTCCGCAGCAGCTGCGAGATGTATTAATTGATACATTGCAGTACAAACTCCT